>JAODAL010076288.1:0-13689 GCA_025379985.1 Phyllomedusa bahiana | reverse complement strand
CCCCAAAAGACCGAAGCAGTGACAGCTGACGTGCAGGACAAGGTAACCGAACACTGGAGTGGTGACCAAAAAATAAAACAAAGGACTACATGTAACAGGAGCTTAGCAGACTGGTACAGCGTCAGAAAAAGCAGGGATTAACAGACTGATGAAACTACGGGAAAAGCGGGTATAACTGACTGGTCATGGCAGGAACAAATAAAACACAGGTGCGGGAAAACAGCAATAACGGCGCAGAGGTAGGAGTTTGAGGATAAAAACAAACTGCTACGGGAATCTCGGGGGTAACACAGAACCCGGAGCACCCAGGAGCCTGTAGACAAAATGAACTGACCCAGGAAAAGGGCGGGAATTTCCCCCTTACCCCAGAAGTCAAGGTACTACTAGGAAATTGTGACACTTCCCCCTTTAAATAACAGGTATCCCACCCCGGCCCTAGGAGGTGCCATCATGCGCACAGTACGTCAGGAAGCAGGAGCGAGGGTTGGTGAGTAGCAAGTGCCAATGGGCATCACCACCATACACGTACACTCGCCACAGCATGAACAGGGACGGGTAAGTATATACGGGAGACAGCATGGTAGAGAGAAGGCACGAACTGCCACAGAAACGAGGCGGGCGTGAATGTGACAATACTGTTAGATGTACAATAAAATAATGGGCCAGCCCCCTTTATGTGTTTGGGGCGTTAAAACCCCCATTGTAAATTGTATTTAAATGTTACATTGTCACTATGCTTTATAAACGTTGCATCTGCATTGTATGGAGGAATAAACATGGATTGATTTTCTTCCTTTCCCTTCGGTGCTGCTTCATTTTATATTTTGATCTGGTTTTGAAGGGTCTTGGATTGGGGATGTTGGTTAATCTTTTAGATCCCCTCAAAAAAACCATTTTGAACTCAGTGTGGAAAAAAAAATTAAAAAACCCTAATAATAAAAAAAATTTTTTTTTATGGGTTTTTTATGCCATATGGTTTTTTCCCCAACTTTAAGTAAGGGGAAAGGGAGGACACATATAATTTCATTGTTTTTAGTCAGAATCTTTGTTATTTGTTAAGCACAACAGACTCTGTTTTTAAGGCAACTTCCAGTCAAGTCATGCCCCATTTTGTCAGGAGGGCCATAAAACTATTAATTTTAAAATTCTCCCAGGGGACATTGAAGGTTGAGAATTACCCCAACCCAGCTGAAGAAAAACCTTTTTTAATTGAATTTTAAATAAAGTCACATCAGAAAAATCGACTAAAGTCCCATTATTTTTGATTAAGATTAAATTGTAAGTCATATCTGCATGTCTTGCACTGCTTGGGCAGTGCTAGATAGCCCATAAAGCTGGCGATATAAAGATTTACAGGCAGCAAACACTTTTTTATTGAAAGCTTTGAGAGAAAAAAAAGAAAGGAATACAAAGAAGAAGAAGAATTTTTTCTGTTTCCTACCTTTATGTATCATAATATTGTTTCTCATTTAGAGGAATCATGCAATGTGTTTATGTGATATAAAAGACAATGACTCATAAGAAGCACTGTATCTTTTTGTATATTTTTCTTGAAATTTGAAAGGGAGAGAGAACCAAAAGTGTAGCTAATATATGTTTAGAAATTTTGTTTTACCCAATTTTCGAACTCCCCTGTTTTCCCTTTTTGTTTCCCATAATCAAGTTTTCATTTGTTGTCTGATTGTATTTCAACATTTTCAAAACTATATAAAAGACAATGGGGTGAATAGAAAATTTTGAATGACGAGAAAGTCGTGGCAAACTATAAGGGTTTTTAGCAAATCAAGTGTTTTTGAAATTTTTATAAGGACGGTTCTTTTTGAGGTTGTTTTTCTTTCAGAAACATTCACCCTAAATGAAAATTATTCAAGGACACACTCAGCACATAACAAAATATTGGAGGTGACAGGTATGACACAAATCTGCTCTAGAGTGCTGGTTGCCATATTTCTGACCCTTTTTTCAACAGGTGACCTATTATCAAAGTGAACTTTTTAAATAAACTTTTCTTTGTACATTAAGAAAAGAAAGTCCGCACCCCTTTTTTGGCCTTAGGGGAAAATTCGGGCTTTTTGTTGATGCTGATAGTGCGTCCCCGATCTACACTGATTTCCGGTAAGGACATAGAGAGAAAAAGGAAAATTCACAATCCAGCGTACAAAAAGAGCAAAATTTTTTTTTGTAGATTTTAAAATTCCATGTAAAAAAAATGCAAAAAATAGGTGAGGTATAAAATGTAAAAATGCTTACGTTTCAGCCCCAACCCTTTTTCACAGTTACTTTTTGTGCAAAATGGAGGGTTTAAAAAAATTTCCCAATAATCGTTAGAAACCCCGCAAATACCGGCATCCCTTACATTTAGAGGGACCATGACTGGAACATTGTTAAATAAATGCAAATCTGACACTGATAATAACAAGCTAGGACTTACTAATATATGACATAATCTGTGTGTCAATATATATACAAGAAATCAGTTCTAAAATTAAAACAATTGGGAGCTCTGGAATTCAGCTGTGAACAAGGGACATGCTGGCCTGAAACGCGTAAGAGTGTGACAGTTTTGTCACCTCACCTATTTTTTGTATGTTCAGTGGAAATATTAATGTACATGAATAAAATCTGCTTTTATATGTAGCGCTGGATCATGGAATTTTCCATTTTCTCTCTATATATCTTACATAGGCAAAAAAGCTTCCAATCAACAGGGGTTCCACGACATTTTGTAGATTTGCATAAAGATTAACTTAGTAGTGTCTAATTTTTTGCCAGTAAACAAGTTTTCAAACCTAAAAGGGGAACAAGTTGGCATCGTCTCATTTTTAATAGAATATCAACAAAAACCCTGGTGCCAAAACATTATGGGCGACATGTCAGAAAAGTGGCGTATCCACGCCAGTTTTAGGTGCACTAAATCAGTGTAAAGTTTGCCAGAAAGTCCTATCCTCTCAAAAAACTGGCGTCAGAGATAACTTGCATAGAATACTTAATGCGCATCTAAAAAGGCGCCTTACGCAAATCGCGGCACAAAGCATTTACATAGTTACATAGTTAGTATGGTTGAAAAAAGACACCATCAAGTTCAACCAAGGGTTGGGAAAATCTGGGTGAAGGGAGAGAGATAAGGACTTCAAGCCCAGCCTCACCACTGGTTAATGCCCTGAAACCCATAAGGCAAGAACCAATCTGCTCCAGTGGAGACCCTATCTCTGACCCCAGAGCCTCCACCGCCAGATCCAAAATTTTACATAGCTAAATACGCATTCATATTCTTTAGTGTCAGGTAGTTATTTAAGCCTTTCTTGAAACTGTCTAAGTTTCCCTGCTGTGACCAGCTCCTCAGGCAGGCTATTCCACAGATTCACAGTTCTCACAGTGAAGAACACCCTTCTCCTCTGGAGATTGAATCCTTTTTTTTCTCTAGTTGAAGGTAATGTCCCCTTGGCTTTTGAGGGGGCTCCACTTGAAATATTTTTTCCCCATACTCATTGGTAGTATATGCAATGCGTCTATCTGGGCGCATTGCGCGACAGGGGCACATAACATATCATTACTAATCTATGTAACGCACCTTAAAAGGGGCTTTGGGTGACGGGGGTGCACATGCACCATATTTAGGCGCATTACAATGTGCCGTGCCCGGCGTATAATGCGCCTAGTTTTGGTGTATGACAGCTCATTTACATCAAGAATATGGCGTCAAAAGTGTTTTTTGTGCAAAATACACCAAAAATCTGGCATTGGCGTGTTGGGACATATCAACCTATTTAAGTCAGAAAACATAGGGAGACAAGTATGAATGGGACTGCGCCATTTTTTTGGCGTATCTGTGGCAAAAAACTGTTGTATCCCTGTTCTATAGATGTATGAACAGTCATACTTCTAAACTTTGCCTGGACTGAAACTCTTGAATGTGGCAAAGATGTGAGAGGCTAGGGGGAGGGTGTCGCACCAAATTCGTAGAATTAGACACATTTATGAATCTGTAGCGCCAAAAGTAGATGCAAAACTGTCAATACCAGCCAGACGAAGTTAAAAGTGGCCTAACTGAGACCAAAGTTGTTGCAGTGGAACTAGATTTGCCATTAGAGCCAGAAATATAATTTATTTATCAACTTATACCACTAGAATAATAAAAACTAATTTCTGAAAATAATCAAACTATATAAAATAATATAAAATGAAAATTAAATTATATAATATCCATAAATTAAAAAATGTCCTATAAAATGTATAGAAAATAATATCATCTAAAATTAAATATAAAGTAAATAATACAAATCAGCCTGCTTTAAATCGGGTATTTATGGAGTTATCATAGTATTATCAGCAATTACAGGCACATCACAGCAGGCTCAGTGAGACCTATTGTGTGCCAGATATTGCCATATGTAGAATAAAGGATGACTTACTGACCTACATTTTGATAAGTATAAAAAAAGGATTTTGTAAGATTATAATTAGAGATGGGTGAATTTCTCAAAAATTCGATTCGGTGACTTCGCCGAATTTTCCGACAAAATTAGCTTCGGTCCGAATTACTTCGGGACGAATCGCATTAAAAAACAGCTATTTCCAGGCTGCTCAGAGCCTGCAGGGTGCTGTAGAACGTTGTGCCATGCTTAAATATGCAGAGGGAGCTTGGTTTGGTCTTCATACAATGTTGTGTTTCAGTATGACACGCACATGACTGTCGCTGCTCTTAGAATCGCTTCACTATAAAATTCCCTGGGCACTTAAGAGGGCAAAACTGACTAAAAAACTCAAGCGGGAATGTAGCCTGATAAAGTCATGGCAGCGAGAGCGGGAAAAAAACAAGCTGAGAGCTCAGGTAGCAACATCAGTGACAGAGTGTGGAGGTGACGGCGGCGCCACAGCAACATGAGGTCAGACAGTGGCACAATGACATTCTGGAGGTGGCAAAAACAGGAGTAGGCCACAGAGTGGAGGTGACTGCAGGAGCATCAGCATGAGGCCACAGAGTGGCACAATGACACAGAGTGGAGGTCACGGCAGCAGCAGCATGAGGTCAGACAGTGGCACAATGTCATTCTGGAGGTGGCAAAAACTGGAGTAGGCCAAAGAGTAGCACAATTACACAGTGTGGAGGTCACGGCAGCAGTAGCATGAGGTCAGACAGTGGCACAATGACATTCTGGAGGTGGCAAAACAGGAGTAGGCCACAGAGTGGCACAATTACACAGTGTGGAGGTCACGGTAGCAGCAGCATGAGGTCAGGCAGTGGCACAATGACATTCTGGAGGTGGCAAAAACAGGAGTAGGCCACAGAGTGGCACAATGACAGAGAGTGGAGGTGACGGCGGCAGGAACAAAAGCATGAGGTCAGAGAGTGGCACAATGACACAGTGTGGAGGTGACCACAGCAGCAACAACAGCAGCAGCAGCATGAGGTCATAGAGTGGCACAATGACAGTGTGGAGGTGGGTGCCAATACCAGTCCCTGGTAAAGATGGTTGGTGGCAGATGGAGAAACTGTCAGCAGATGTGTTGCATCAGGCGGGTGGCAGCCTCAGAATAGTGGCTGAAGCAGGTAGTTTGAACCCAGACTCATTTCTCACAGTTTGGGTGAGACGTCATGGCTGATTTTAATCTCGTGATAAGGCAATTGGTGTGTGGAAAAAATCCTGGCCATCCACCCCTGATTCATTTGAGAAAGGTCAGTCGTTCCACATTTCCGTGGAGAAGCGGGTTCCCCTTTGGGGCCCTAATGATGGGCCTGCCGCACTGAACACCCGCTCTGATGCTACACTATGGCGGGCAGGAAGCTTCTCCATTGCAAACTCGGCAAGTGCGGCCACACATCCGTTTGGCTGCCAGAAGTCCAGGGATCTTCTAACTGGGTGGCAGAGTGCTGTCCAAGTAGGCCACCACCTTTTGGTTCGGGGCCCTTCTCCAGGCCCTGCTGTGCTGGCGACTGCCTCTCACTAGGGGGGTGAAGGGAAGCTGCTCATCAGTGACTCCAGACTTAGTTTGCTGCTGATGGAGCTGGTACTGCTCCAACCCCCCTAATTTCCCCCCAGCGCGCGGCAGTAGTACATGAGCGCTGAAAACCCCCCCGGGTCAGACCTGTCAGAGGGGGACGATCCCACATATAGAGCGGCCAACTGACTACGGAGAATTTCCTATAGTGTTTGAGTCTGCCCTCCCTCTCAATAGCTGGGAAAAAGGTTCCCATTTTGGACCGGTAGCGAGGGTCCAATAGGGTGGAGAGCCAGAAGTCATCCCTCTGCCGGATGCTGTCTACTCGGCTGTCACTAGCCAGGCAAATCAGCATGCTGCGGGCCATCTGCACAAGTGACTCAGAGGGGCTCCCTGCCTCCATCTTCACTGTATACTGCCACGGTGCTTGCGGGTCATCTGCCTCATCTCCTCATCTCCATCTACCTCCTCCAGCTGCTCCTGCTCCTCCTCTCTTGTCACCGGGTAGAAAATCCATCATTTTACCAGACAATGCTCTGCTCCAATATCCTCCTCCTCCTCCATTTCAGTCACCCCGGACTCATGTGGGCCCCGAGATGTAGTCGCCATGTCTCCAGTCCCCTGCCCAGACAGAATTTTTCAGCATCTGTTTCCAGGACATGAAGCAGGGAATGAAGTTATTCATCCCGTAGTCCTGGCGACTGACAAATAACTCGCCCCTCGAATGGCCTAAAACATGGAGGTGTCACGCATGAGCTGCCACTGGCTGACATCAAAGTTACGCAGGGGAGTACTCCTGTCCGCTGGATCATCAAAAATCATTAATGGCCTTTCTCTGTTCATAGAATCGGTCCAACATGTGCAGGCTGGAATTCCAACGGTGGAAAATCGCATATCAGAGTGTGTTGGGGAGGCCGTTCTGCCCCTGCAACTCGAGGAGGGTGTTCCTGGGGTTTGTAGTATGGATGAAGTGCATAAACAGTTTCCTGGCCATTTTCAGAAACTTCTGAAGATCGGTGGAAGACTTCAGGAACCCTTTTTACAACCAAATTGAACACGTGCGCAATGCAGGGCGCATGGGCCATTTCCCTCTCGGTGCAGCGTGGACACCTGTTCCCCCCATTGTCCGTCACCATGGTTCCGATTTGCAGTTGGCGCGGAGAAAAACCACACATCGATTTTTTTGCTGCATGACGCGAGCAGTTCCTCCCTGTGTGACTTCGTCGCCGAGGAAGCCAGGTGTGAACTGCGTGACACCGCTGTGCCCCACACATGTGGTTGATGGAGCAGTACTTGTGGAGGCTGAGATGGTGGTGGTGGAGGAGGAGGCGGACATTGGCGCAGAAGCCGCAGTTTGACAATGTGGAGGAGAAAGCGCCATCTCCTGTCCAAGTTGTTGGTGTGCCTGGGCAGGAAGCACATTCACCCAATTTGGCGTAAATGACATGTACTGTCCCTGACCGTAGTTACAGCTCCAGACGTCCGTGCTGCTGTACACCTTGGAACAAACCGATAAGCTCAAGGACTGGCCCACCTTCTGTTCTACATATTTTTTGAATGCTGGTACTGCCTTTTGGGAAAAGAAAAAATTTACGGCTTGGAAACTCTCCATCTCGGCTCGGCACAAGCCATAAGTTCTCTGGGAATGGTGCAGAGTCCACCATTTGGAAAGGGAGGGACTGCAGTACCAACAACTTGGACAGGAGCCACGGTCAGCTTCTGCACCTTAGGATGGTTGGACCATACGTTGCTCTTTGCAATCGCCTCGCTGAACGACTGCTGGCACCATGAGTAGCGAGGAGCAGGAGCATCTGGGCCGGGAGAATGTCAAAGAGAAACAGCTCCCCTTTTGCAGAGGTTGGGGGAGCCTTGACTGGCTGCAATGGCAAAGCGAGCCACTGGCCACTGCTGCGCTGTTGCTGCGGCGGCAGGATTTGGGCCACCACATCTGAGCCACGTTTCTCCCCCGGCCACCGGATGCTGACGCTGCCATGTGTTGGGCGCAGGGCCCGTGGTGCCAACATTTAACTCCCTGGCCACGCTTCACTTTCTGCCCCCAGATTCTACATATACCCATATTCTGCTCCTCCGGTGTCTTAGCAAAGAACTGCCACACCGTCGAGTATCTGATTTTACCGCCAACGCTCCACACTGAGTGACTACTACCGCTGCTGCCTCGCTGAGCCCCTGTGCCGCTACTTTCTTGGACCTGCGAGAGGGTTTTTTACCCCGTGGCCGCTTGGCTCCCGACCTCACACTGCTGCTATCCTGCTGACTCACGGCCACACAACCCCCTTGCGGCTGCGCCGCTGCTGACGCGCAAGCTGACACCCTCTTCTCCTGACGATGAGGGAAGCCCTTGCCTCACCCGGCTCCCAAGTGCGGTCGGCTACATCATCGTCTATTTGTGTTTTATCGTCACTGCTGTCCTCATCACCGGTCTTGGTATGCAGAGGCTGATCCCTCATAACATTGCGCATGTGTTCAATTTGGTTGTGAAAAGGTTCCTGAAGTCTTCCACCGATCTTCAGAAGATTCTGAAAATGGCCAGGAAACTGTGCATGCACTTCATCCATTACTACAAAGCCGGGAACACCCTCTCGAGTTGCAGTGGCAGAACGGCCTCCCCCAACACACTCCATGCCCCTTCAATCTATACTTTGCCGCCTAAATGCAAGAAGCAGGGGGTATTGGCCCCATTTCTTCGCTGCCAAGTAGCTGCTGGACTGGGCCCCCCTCAAATGTTTATTTCCCCGCTATATAGCGGCGCTGACCCCAGACCACATAGTAGATCTCTGGCTGAGGGAACCGGATGGGACAGAGGCGGGTTGAGGACAGGTGAGGGCCGCTGACCCGCTCCCGGGCAATGCCAATAAGGGTTGTGTTGACGTTCCACCGGCTCTTGGCTGGGGTTGTCAGGTGTCATCTGGAGGAAGTTGATGACCTAGTCAACCAATCAAGAACCCTTGGGGTTTCTGGTCAGCACACGGCCGCTAGATGACGCGGCAGTTGTGGCCTCACCGAGTGACCCCTGCTGCGACGTCCCCTTCCTGTGCTGCGACCAGGGCCTGCTCCAGGAATGTTTGTGCCACTGCCACTCGCATGTGAAGAGCCTGCCAACCTCTCTGTCTGAAATACTGTTTGTTCTAAAATGTACAGACACTGTTTGATGAAGATATCTGTATATGATAAATACACATCCTGTATTTGACTCCAAATGAACCCAGTAACAAGCTTGGGTAACCCTTGGATATAAATTGCACTCCACAATGGGCCCGGAAAATTTACTTGTATGTGTCGTTTAAAAAACGTGTATTTTACTGAATGAAAAAGCCAAACAGGCTTTAAATTTAAACCCTTTGGGTATGAATTTTGCTCAGGAAAAATGCTTTTTTGGGGGTGAAAAGACGGGGTTTTTTTTAGGACCCAACAGCAAACAAAAGCTTAATTAACCCCCGAGTAAAAAAAAGCAAAAAAGAGCAAAAAAAAAATACATTTGTAGGTGTTACAATGGGAGTTTTTTTCGGTACAAAAAAGAAAAAAATTGTAATTAACCTTGGTTATGAATTAAAGTACAGGAAAAATTCTTTTTTTTCGGGAAAAAAGCCCGGTTTCTTTTTGGACCACAACAGCAGAAAACGCTTAAATTTAACCCCTGGATGTAAATTTTCGCAAAAGAATTGAGAAACCAAAAACTACCCGTTTGTAGGTTTACAATAGCATGTATTTTACGGTACACAAAAGAGAAAAACTTGAAATTTAAACCCTTTCGGTTATGAATTATGCTACAGGAAAAAATTTCTTTTTGGCGGTGAAAAAGACGGTTTCTTTAGTGACCACAACAGCAGAAACAACGCTTAATAACCCCTGAATGTAATTGCGCAACCAAAATGAAGTGGTATTTGGATTGTAAAAAATGCTGTTTCTTTTAAATGAATACAACAGGAACAGCTTAGATAACCTTGGATATTCAATGTGCTTGAGCAGATAGCTTTTAAAATGTATATGCAGCTGCATTGGACGCACACTGGATTTCAGTTCCATTTACCCCACAAAATCAGAATTAGAACGTTAAGAGAAGCAGTCTCTGAGACAAGCTGTGACACCCCCCCAAAAATAGCTGTATAAAAATGAGTTCTTTAGTATAAGCTATCATAAGCAGCCGCGGCAGCACCTTCCCTAGTCAGTTACAGTGGAGCGGTATGACTCCCAGCGTCGCGCCCGACTTATATAGTGCGGTGACGTCACAGAATCCCGCCGGTCTCTGATTGGCTTCATCTCTGCACATGTCAAGTAGACTATGCCCTTCTTCCTCATTACCAAACAAGAATCTATTCTTTAAAACATACCTTTTATTAAAAATAATTAAGAAAACAACAATGAAAAAGACCACTGAAATAGGAAGGACAAAACACCTACACTGTCCCTAAACTGTACACCCTCAAGTACCCCACAAAAAGGAGAAACCGCCCCGATAAGGGCGACCCCAAGCTAACTCCTAGACTGTCCCCTATACACAATATCGCCCTCAATATCCAGTCAGACGACAGACGACAGAACCCTACCTTATGCCATCGGTCTTTACATGACCTGTAGGGTTGTTTTTGTCACCTAGTGCCAATAGGGTGTTATACCTTTCATTTTTGGGGCACCGAACACCATTAGGGGCCCCTTTCACAATCCATTTTTGGTGGTACGCCAATTTGTATGACTCTGTCTGCCCCTTTTCCCCATAATTGGGTTCTGTCGTCTGTCTTTGACGGATATTGGGGGCGAAAATTGGTATGGGGGGACATTAGGAGTTAGCGGGGGTCCCCCTTTTTGGGGCGTTTTCCCCTTTTTTGGAGGTATTGAGGGTGTACTTTTTGGGAATGTAGGTGTTTTTGCCCCTCCTATTTCAGGTGTCTTTTCTTTGTTGTTTTCTTAATTATTTTAAAAAAAAGGGTATGTTTAAAGAATAGATTTTTTTGGAATTTTTGAAAATTTTTATTTGACTATTTTAGGGAATTTTACTCTTGATATTATATCAACTATCTGTGAAAATGGCAGGGTTGTATTACTAAATAGTTCAGCGGTGGTTGCGTAGGAATAAATATTTTTCTGACAAAGTTAGCACCCCCGCAATTTCCCCCACAAAAACTACCCTTTAGGGATCTCCAGGGTTACATAAAGAATAAACCACATCCTGGTGGGAAGTACAGTCACTTAAACATTCATTCAACAAAAAATTTTCCCCAAGGGGTTTAGGATTACCCCCCGCACCAGCAGAAAGGCAAAGTTAACAGTATTGGCAAGTTGGGAAAAAAAAGCCACTGAGTCTTCTTTACGTTTTTTGCAATATACTACAAGAGGAAAAAAGGAGTTTGGAAACTCAAAGAGTTTAAAAAATCATCTAAACTTACACTTAATTTAAGTTGAATTTTTGAAAAAGAGAGGGGAATTGTGTAAAAAAAGATACAGAGACATCAAAGTTACATCAAGAACGGAAAACAATCTTTTTTTGCGAGATTGAGACTTTAAGGGAAGGGAGGGCAATTTTTTTTTAGAAACCCCGGGGGGGGGAAAATGATCCCGATATATGTCATAAGGCGGAATTTGGGAAATCCAAAAAGGATACTCGTTTCCGGGGACAAAAGGAGGGGTAGAAAGGCCAAAAAAAAAGGTAGGGTAATAGTAACTCCCCAAAATAAATCATGGAACACCCTTGGGAAAACCCCCCTCCTCCTACTGTGGGGGGGGGCATTTTTTAGACAGACCCCCCCCATATGTTGAAAAAAAAGAAAACCCCCAAGGTAAACATGGCGACAGTTCGGGTCATCAATTTTTCCCCAACGAAAAATTCCCTGACTTAAAAGACAATGCTAAGTAGGGTACTTTTTTTCCCCACGAAAAATTTAGAGAGTTTGAGTGGGTAAAAGACCCCACCCCCTTTATCCCAAAAATAAGTGGTAGATTTTTCATAAAAAAGGGTATGAAGGAATGTGATATTTTGGGGTTTGGCGTGAGTTACTGGGTGTGAAAACCGGGTTTATCTGATGTGGAGAATAGACCCTTTTGGGGGGGGGGCCCTTACCCCTATTTAAAAAGAGTAATAATTTTCCCCCCCACAACCCTACCTTGTATCGAACATTTCTTGAAACTGTCACCAGGGAAATTTAGAGATCTCAAAAGGTTCGGAAAGACAAAAAATTTATCAGCTTAGAGACAGGCCCTTTGATTAGAAAGGGATACCTCGGGGGTCATAAAACCAGCTGATAAGGGGGGAACGTAGTGGTATGGATTACTAAATATCAGAGAATGTTTGGACCTTCCCAAATAAGGGTTTTAAGTACTAAGGGAAGGGTCCCCCTAAGACTCTTTTGAACAACTAAGGGGGGCCTTTGATGAGGCTTTGTAACCGTTTAAAATTAACAAAAAGGACAACTTTTCTCCCCGATTTTTCCCGGAAGGCTCGTTTTATGGGGTACCCAAAGCCACAAAGGGCAAAACCCCTTTAAGGGGGAGACCCATAGTGTCGGGGTAGGTGTTTGACCCAGAATAATGTCAAGATCTCAATCTGAGAGACTACTAACCCCCCTCACCCTTCATAAAAGATAATTGATCCTTCTTAAATTTTTAGGGCATTACGCTGATGCGATACCATACTTGGGGCATTTACGTTTAAGCTCATTCCCCCAAAACCACACATCGGGATTTAAAGCAGTGAAGTATTTTTTTGGGCACCCGTGGGATCAATTTTGGAAAACATAAAAGAGTTCATCCTTTCCCTCCTTTGGTTTACACTGGGGAAAAATTTTTTTTTTGACCGAAAGGGTCTACCCCAGTCAGGGGCATGCGAGGGGAAACCCTTGGCTCCCACTAAAAATTTGTCCTGGGGGGTGGGGGGAACATTGTTTTTTTAGTGATGGGGAAAGGGTACATTGAGGACCGTTCCTATATGGGGGAGATACACGATGAATTTTTGTACTCTGGGGGGAGATTTTTCCCTCTTTGTTGGTTTTGGGGGTTTAATCTCTTAACAACAACCAAATAGGGTTTTAGATTTACATTTTCTGCTACGAGTTGCCTACCTTTCTTAGCCTTACTATTCAAAAAAAAACAGATTCCATTAGTACAAAGGTCTTTAGAAAGGAACTCCAAAAAGCCCTTTTAGTGGGGTAGCGCATCCGAGATCTCTCGTTAGAGGAACCCCCAGGGGAGAAAACTTCGCCGAGGAGAAAATGTTGACTTTAAAAAATTATGGAAGCTAGAATTTGAGGGAAGGTCACAAATAGAGGTTTTTCCCCCTCTTTCTTTAAAAAGGGTATCAAAAGCAATGCATAGGACGGATTGGTTCCCGGTCCGAAAACTAGGGCAAGGGATGGAAAAGGGGTGAGGAAAGACCCTTTAATTTTTGGGGATATAATCCACGCGATAAGATCTATGAAAATTTTTGGAAAATTTGGGAAAAAATCCGCAGGACGATGTTAAAGGGGATATTACCCCCCCTTCCCTCCCCATTACCGCAAGGGCCCTAGCCTTGAAAACGTCGGAAAAGCCCCCTATGGGCCCAAGCGGAGACCGGTTGGGCAACAACCGAATGGTTTTCAAGTTGGGGATGTAAAAATTTTTTCAATATGTGGGAATTGTAAAACATTTGGGACCAAAAGGCCCCATGAAATACCCTCAAAGGGGGGGTTTTCAACTTATTTTTGTTGGTGTATATATTTGGCCCCTTGCCCCTTTCGGGTTAGGGATGTTTTTCAAACA
>JAODAL010076287.1:0-13689 GCA_025379985.1 Phyllomedusa bahiana | reverse complement strand
CCCCGGGCGGCAGTCCTCGGGGCGGAAATCCCTTGTTGATGCCAGGGTCAAAGGGAATGGGCAGTGGTTGAGCTGATAGAAAGCAACAGTGACCAAATAGCCCCCGTTAAACCAAGGTGGGAGAAGAGATTTAAAAACCACAGACGGCGAACTTTGGGAGAGGGGCTCAGCAGCAGAAGCCAACCGGGTGACCCCTTTTCGCTTAACGGGGAAAAAGGGCCCCAATTTGCCCAAGCTCATCGAAATTGGAAGTAAAAAGTTTGGGAAAAACGTTCCCTGGTTGATGAGTTCGATTTCTGCTGGCTTGGATGGTAGGGTAAAATTTGGCGTCCAAACATGAAAGCATGGATCCATCCTGCCTTGTACAAGGTTCGGTGGGGGTGGTGGTGTCTGGTGTGGGGAAATATTTTCTTGGCACTCTTTGGGGCCCCCTGGAAACCAATTGGCATCTTTTGCAAACCCTTGTTGAATCTATGCCACAAAGAATTGGGGCAGTTCTGAAGGCAAAAGGGGGTCCAACCCGTTACTAGAGGGTGTACCTAATAAAGTGGCCGGTGAGTGTTTCCCATTAACTTCGCTTTCCCAGGGCAATTTATATGCATTTAATGCTGTAATAAGAAAAAAAAAGAACATAAGTTTCTTGGTAACAATTTGATCAAAGTGCACACCCCCTTTTCCATTTTAAAAGGAACCCCCTTATTAACTGTTTATGCTTTACATTGCCAAAAAATTGAGATACTGCATTGTGCAAGTGCTGGAAAATGTGTTAGGCATTTTTGTGGTCTTCGAAAGCCTGTGTAAAAAATTGTGGGTTTTTTTTAAAGGGATATGGATATATTACATTTCAGGTAAATAGTTGGTGCATAAAGGTAGGTGAGTAAAATGGAAAAAAACTTTAAAAAGAGAATTTCAACAAGTCTTTGAATAAAAGAATTTGATGTTAATAAAAAAGATATTCACTTGATTTTACATGTTGATCTAGTTTTAAAAGGGGTTTTTCCCATACATTGATTATTTTCAACATGTAGGGAAGGATAAATGAAGACTTTTTTTTTTTTTTTTTTAAATTTCCCCAAAAAAAAAAAAAGTTTTTTTAAAAGTAGAAAATGAAAAAAAGGTTAATGAAAATATATAAAAAAGACCATGCAGACAAAGCATATAAAAAAACCATTCAAAGCATTGAAAAAAAAAAATTTTAAAATAACTAGAAATTGCTGAAGCCCTTTTTTTTTAAATAATTGCTCTTTTGTATTGCCCTGGTCATAAATGGAGAAATTTTATTTGCCCCTGAATGCACACAGTGCCCAAAGGAGTGACGTCGCCATGGTTCAAGAGCATGTCTTTATCTCAAACAAGATTAAAATAGTTACACTTGAAAGAATTTTTTTCACTCCTTAGAAGTCTGTGGGTTTTCTTACAGTTATATTCCTCACTTATGTCTCTGAAAGGTTCGTATTATGGGGAAAGGTAAATATGCAAATCTTTTGCTTAGAAAACACCCACCCCTGAACAGCAGTGTGAGTCTGAGTGCCTGTGACTTGTGAAACATCATGGGAGAACCCCCCCCTTTAAGAGTTGTGTTGGGACCAGAGAGTATTCTAGTGTGTGCATGTACCTATGAAATATGACTAGTTCCCCCAAATTTATGCCCCCTTTTTTGCTGTTGAGTTAATGGAACGTCCAACGGGAAGGTTTTCAGTCAGTTTTTCGACTGTTTTTGGATTTGAAACCGGGGCTGTAAAACCCTCCCCACTGACTTTAAAAAAAATCCCCCCAGTTTGTTACTTGCTCGGTTTTTACGGAAGTTTTTAAAACATGACGTCCCGAAAACTCAGAAATGCATAAATTTTGCCCTGCTATTCAATGTTGCTTTTTATTATTGGGGAGGGTGGGGGTCCAGACCGGGGCAGAATGTCCCCCAAAAACCTTGGGGAAAAGACATAAAATGGGTTGGTTTCAATAAAATCCCAACCGGCACTTTGACTGCCGTGTGGCTGTGCCCAAGGGTTGTTACAAGTGTATTGCAGTTTGTACAGCGCGGCGCAATACACCATGGTTTGGGAGCTTTTTCGGGTGTGTGTGTGTGTGTGGGGGGGGGGGGGTGATAGCAAAAGGGCCCATTTTAATTCTTTTCCATGGCGGTAAAGGAAGAATTCGACATGTCATTATTCCCCGCTGACAATTCGTGTATTGTATGTGGGGGGGATGGGCATAAACCCTAGTTCTCTTGGAGTTTGGTTTTCCCGGAATTTGGGGGCGCTTTTAAGCAAAATACGCAGCGAAATACGCTGCAATTAGTCTTAAATAAAACCGTTTGAACCTTTCCCTAAGAAGTGTCTAACAAGTGTGGTAGAAAGTGTCGATTTGTGCAGGAATGGCTTTTTTTTGGATCGTTTCCAATCAGCCTTTGCTCTGTTTTTTAACAAAAGAATGACATTCCATTCTGCATTTTCCACCGGCTTTAATATGTATTAAGATGGTTATGCTTTTTAAAATTTGTAAGCATGGGTAAAACGGCATAGTTTCAGCCAAAAAACCCCGCAATGGAAAATTATCCATCTTTTATCTACAGTAGGAAAAAGGGGAAAAAAAGCAAAAGGGAAAAAAGGGTTCAGCTTAAAAACAAACACAGAGAGGTCCGGAAAGCGCAAGATTTTTAGTGTGATTATATGGATTTGGCGTTCTGTTGTGGTATGCTTTGTTTGCTGAAATCCTCTTGGGGAAGTTCAAGTTGTTGATGTTATTACCGCCTTTTGGGCACTTCCTTCCTTTGTTTTTTGCAGGATTTCCCTTTTAGTGGGTGGTGGCAGTCTGTTTTATATTATGAGGTCGTCTATCGTTCTCTAAAATTCTGGTATGAGAACAGACATCCTCAATGGCGACGGTTTTTGAGATGATACCTTTTCTATAAAGGGAAAAAAAAGTGAAAAGTGTAGTGAAGTCCCCCACAGGTTTTATCATGTCACATTGAGTGAGAAAAAAAAGGAGAATTAAGAGGGAATGTAAATATAGCACAGAGAAAAATTAATACTCCTTCATTGCGATGGTTAGCCTTTTAATTTATGCCTTTTACTGTTTTTGTAATGTTTTGAAGAACTAGACCTTTTTATATGCTTCGATTTAAAAATTGACTTGAATAAGGTTTTTTAAAAAAGGGTGTTTCCCCCACGACAAATAAATTGGACTTTAGCTTTGTAAGTGGTAAGTTACATGGTGATTTTGGGTGTGATTTTCGCTCCAAATGGTTTTTCAAAAAAAATCGTCTGAAAAAGCCTCAAAAAGCCTTTTCAGAAGGGGTTTTAAAAAAGATTTGATCAGGTTTTCCGACAAGGTTTTTCCCAAACCTATTTTCTTTCTGAAAAAACCCCTACAAATTAATAGGGGAAAAACGTGCCAAAAAAAAAAGTCAAAAATTTTGAAGGTTTTGGGCAAGGTTTTGAAGCTTTTCATTGATTCCTTTTCGGATTTTTGTTTTTAAAACCTTTCAGAATTGCATGACGCTTTTTTTGCCCCCAAAAAGTGTCAAAGAAGCGGGGAAAAAAAGTGGGGGAAAAAACCCGTTGTGTGAAATACAAATGTGTTTTTCTAGGGTAAATGAAAAAAAATTGGGCACTTTAAAAGAGGTTTTTTTTTTTTCTGTGTGGGTGAGAAAAAGCTCGCAAATAAATTCGCTCAAAAAACTGCTTGTAAATGCCTTAACCCATTGTTATATGGAGCGACTGCAGCTGGGAAAAATTTTTCCTTTAAAGGGTTGTTTTACTACATTGTTCATCGTTCAGTCTGTTTTTTTGGTTTCATTTTGAAATTTAGGGGGTTTTTTTTTGGCTTTCCCCTAGGCTGCAGGAAAGCCAGGTCTGTAGCTTAAAAAACAGTGTGGCAGCCTTAGGAGAGATTAAAAGGTTTTAGCTATGCGATGAAGAGCTGATGCAGCCATCAAGAGGGGGTATTAGGAATAGGTAGGCATGTTAATGGCACATTTTACAAAGTGACTTTTTTTTGAAAATCTTTAACATAAAAAACAATCTTGTAGCGAGAAAACCCTTTAAGGTATGTTCCAAAAAGTCAGGGAAAAAATTTGATACTTGGGTTTTGGTTTGATTTTTACTTTAGAGAGGCGGTATTACCTGATTTTGGATTGGGTAATCTTGTCCTCCTGCCAGAGCAGAAACCAAACCCCGCTAAAAAACAATGGAATGCCATTTTTTTTTTTTTCTACACACAGCAGATTTTAGATGAATGGCCGCGATTTAACAAGGATTTTAAAGAAGATTGGAATTTAAAATTGTTGTGTGAACTTGCCCCTTATGTCAAAATTCTATCAACACATGGGGGAATGTATGAAAATGTTTGGTCTAAGACTTTTCTTGTTGCCCTTAGAAAAAAAACCCAAAACCCCCTTTTAAAAATGTGCTTAAAAAAAAAAAAAAGTAAAGAAAGGTCTGATGGTTGCAAGGGCAACAAGAAAAGTTTTGCCAGACGTTTTCATTTGTGTGCCCCAAAGGGGTTTATTTTTACCTTACCCAAACAACTTCTCATAAACGGTTTGGAAATCTGTTCCTATGAATGAAGGTGTGTGTTGGCTTTGAAATTTTTTTTTTTTTTTCTTTCAGTGATTTTATTTTTTGAGCTTTATCCCGGAAAAAATTTGGGATGGGAACCTCTTGAATAAGGGAAATATTCAGTGCTGTTGTATCAGATAATCCCTTTTTTTGGGGGTTGTCATTTGCCCTTCATGTCCTGCTCTTCTTGGTAGAGAGAAAAGAGAAAAAAATAAAACCAAGACCCAGTTTGCAGACATAG
This sequence comes from Phyllomedusa bahiana, assembly GCA_025379985.1. Lineage (NCBI taxonomy): Eukaryota > Metazoa > Chordata > Amphibia > Anura > Hylidae > Phyllomedusa > Phyllomedusa bahiana. The sequence continues at coordinate 8,889 of JAODAL010076287.1, read as the reverse complement.
AGGTTAACTACTGTATAACTAGCGCTTTGTCTCCCGCGTGGATTTTTTCCAGCTGGACCACACACAGTTGTGAATTAAATTCTTTGGCCAGTAAGCAATATGATGCCTTCTTTCTATCTTATCTGTGTGGAACTTGGATTTTCTGCGGCTACTTAAGAAACAAAGTTGTGAAATGTTAAAATAGGAAAAAGGAACTCAATCGATTATAGTTGTCTGAAACCCGGCCCCAAGACAGCAATACCCATGAATAAGATGCATTTTATGCTTCTGTACAGATTGCATTTGTTTTATTCTATAGCCAAAGGCACAATTCAAGCCCTGGTTATTAAAGTCAGTCTAGAAGTTGCTTTGCTTATTTTTATGCTAGATCTCAGTGTGTATGTGACTTTCATTTGTATCAAACGGAATGTATTAGGGGAGTTCCTGGTGTAATTTGGTGTGCATTTGCGCGCATTTGCGATTTAAAAACGGGCGAGTGCGACCCATTTACGGTAATAATGTTCTCATAGAGAATTTTACGTTTGTATTAGCGAAGTCCCCCAAAAGACAGATGTACTGGGGCATACTGTCGTGGGGCAGTAATGGTGTGGCCTACCCCTTTGAATTAAGAGGTTGCTTGTTGAAAAAAATAATCAGAAAGGGGGGCCCAAATTTGGGGGGAAAAAAAAGTTCTCATCTTTTGCTGTTTACATTGCTTTTTGTTATGACCCACCTCTCTTTGCTTTAGTAGTGGCGAGCTGGTCACATCACTGCCTGCCGTGTCTTATCCAGAAGAAGCTTCTCAGTTTCTGATCTGATCTTTCTACTGAGAAAAAAGTTTAAACCCTTAAGGTTATGACCCTTGGGGGGGGCGCCCTTGTACCATTTGTCAGGTTGCCCGGCATTTTGTGTTTTTTTGGTCCCCCGGGCCATAGAAATGAAATACATGGAAAACCCCCTTTTTTAAGCATTTATGCTTTCAAAACATGAAAAAAACTTTGAGATTCTTTTCCATGTTTTTTCAAAAAATGTTTTAAACCACCCCCGGCTCCAAGGGATTCAAGACAGGTGGCCTATTATCTTTAATTCACTTGATCAAATTCGATTCTCATTTGGGTAGGACCCCATAATCCAGAGAGAAAAATAAAAAAAAACCAACCTTTTAAAATTATATCCATGATATAAAAACCCTTTGGGGGTGGGGGGTGCAAGAGACCAAAATGGAGGCATCCATTCCTCCAATATAAATTAAAAGCAATATATGCCAATTGCAACGTATTTTTGCCAAAAAAAACATTTTGAAAAAAAAAAATGTGAACATCTGCCAGTGGCACCCAGGTTCACATTGTTTTTTTTTCAGAAATATTTTTTTGTGCAGAACTATAAGTTGCATTTGGCATATTTTTTGCTTTTAATTAATTTTTAGGGGGAAAATGGAGCCCTCTTTTTTGGTTTTGACCCGCCCACCCCCAAGGTTTTTTATATCAATCCCGTATGTTTGGGAGGTTGGTGCTTTTTTTATTTTTTTTCTCTGGATAATGGAGGTCTGCTGCCCCCAAAATGGAATTGAATTTGTCAAGTGAGAGGTAAAAAATGAGTGGGACCACCCGCCGGATCCCTTTGGGTTTGGGCCGGGGGTTTTAAAAGCTTTTTTATCAAAACTGTGAATAAGAATTCAAGTTTTTTTCGTTTATGAAAAAAATAAAACCCCCCGCAAATCCCCTTTTTCCACTCTTCATTTGGATTTAGGGGTCCTTCTTATGATCGTGGGGGGTTGATCATACATTTATCACCTATTCTCTTTATTAGATGAAAACTCCCATAATGGGAAACTTTGCTTCTTCCTAGAGTCCCTCAATAATGCTTAATGGGGGGTTTTTGGGGGGGCTGTTTTTACAGAAACCCGATATGCCTCTTTCGCTCAAAAATTTTGGACAAATGATCCTGGCTTGGGTTCGTTACATTCTAGATGCATAACTATACAAAAAGGGAGAAAAGTGTTCCAAAGGAGTCGGGGCCCCGGGGATCCCACTTCTAGCCTTCTTGCCAAAATAATATATATGCTGGGTACAGTCTGAGTAACATCCAGTGGATGATGATTACTGCCCAAGGAGCAAGTAATGTGTTATGATTGATGGGTAGTGCGGTGGGGTTTTATGATTATTAAATACCATTTAGAAAATCAGCATAAATAAAATTGCCCTTTTAAATTTGTAAAAATTGGGAATTCACCCCCACAGGTAATTTGTGTGTACAAAAAAAAAACAGCAGGAGTTTTATTTTGGAAGTTCATTTGCACAATTATTTATGCTGGCACTTTTTTTTTTCAGATTAAAAGTTGTAAGATTGTCGGGTAGGAGGCCCAGCAAATGAAAGAAAAATTTGCATTTGTTGAAAAAAAAAGAGATCTCACATAATTTCAGTTGGGAAGTTGGAAAAGAACAGAGGCTGTCAAAATTTGGTTGATCCCATATATACTGTTATTTAAAAAATGTCTTTTGACATTGTAAAAGAAAGTGCTGGTTATTTAAAGGAAGTAAAAAGAAAAGACGACAATCCCTAAACTTTTTTCAGAGAAAAGTTTAAACCACTTTGTAACTGTGACCGTGCTCTAGGTTCTTACATTTATCTGTGCAAAACAATTCATTTATAAAGGATTGACCTGTGAAAATTTATTGCTTATTTAAATTTTTTATGTTTCTAATAGGTCTAATTTTTAAAATAGTACTGAAAGTTTTTCTTTGCTGATTCAAAAACTGTTTTGTACTGATTTGGAGTTCAGCCCTTTTTATAGCCAGGGTGCATCCCCTAAATTATCTTGACGCTAATAAAAATAGTAAAGAAGCATGTTGTCGGAACCCTAAGGAGTAGAATGAGTGAAAATTTGGCTTTTCCTATATGCAGTTTTTGTGCACTCATCTGTGAGACATTAAGGGATTTAGATATTTAGCCGTAAAGAATCTTGGCAAATTTTACTCCGAAAGCTTTCCTATACTTCTTGCAGTTTGGAGATGATTTTGGCCATAATTCTAATCTGGTGGGAGTGACTCAATAAGGCCCTGGTAGGTTGTCAAGGTATTAAGTGGATTACATGCATCCCCAGCTGCTTTAGGGCTTGGGGGGAGGCACTATAGAGCAAGCATGACGATCAAGGTGGTACCACAGATGCTCAATTGAGTTTAAATAGGTAGGATTAGGGGGTTAGGGTAGTCTTTGGAAGTGTTGGTCATGCTCTTCCAAATAAATGTGGACATTTCTAGCCAATGAAACCCTTGCCCCACAATCCCATCCGCAACAGGAAAAGATGATTCATCATGTATAGGTGTATTGATCTGCAAGATTGGATTTATAACCCAAATGGTTCAGAGTACCTTCCGCATGGGGGGAGTGGGCCCAGAGAATGCCAAAAAAAAAACCATTTCTTAGGCCTTAATGCTGTTTACCAACAGCTTTGTGTTCTTCCAGCAATGGTCGCAGGGTGTTGGTTCTATGATGATTTTCGTCTGACACCCTTACATCTATCTGTTGGTTTGAAAACAGAAATATGAATAGGAGAAGGCAACCTTTCAGTGGACCTCTGATTATGTCGTGAAAAATTGAAGCCTTTTCTGCTGTTACAGCTTCGTTAGCAGAGGTGCAGTGATCATCCATCTGCTTCAGAGCCTCATACACAGTAGGGTTTCATTTTAGCTGTTTTTAGCCACAGTTTGGTAGCTCCTTGGTTTATTTTTTGGGCAGTGAAACTGCTCCAACCTTGCCAACCTTTATAGCCGACATTTTACCCCTTTATATAAATGCTATTTGGTGCTCCCCCATTTTATGTAATATTTGCAGTTAGTCTCTTGCGAACACTTTTCATCACAGCAGCATGGAAACAGTTCCCCAAACCATACAGTTTCGGAATCCTGCCTTCCTCAGCTAGAAAATTTAAAAAACCTGATTCAAACGTCTTCGGCAACACCCTTCATATTAAGTGCCAAGTTAAACAATCCCAATTCAATATAAAATTAACGGCAGATTTTATCCACTCATTTCAAAACAAAAAAAATCAATAAAAACAGGACTTCAACCCCGGTTTTAGGGTTATATTACAGATTCCTTTACCAAGAGTATTTTTTAGTAACAGTTCCCTTTAAGGGAATTTTGTCGCCAATTTTTTTTTTTATTTATTAATCAACCCCTGATCCATATTTTTTTCCCTCTCAGCCATTTTTATTTCCTGATTGTAGATTTCTCTATTGGGTCGTCTATTAGTTGTGGGGAAGACTTTTTTGCTTGAGCTTTAACAGCGCAGGGATACTTTACAGAGCTTCATGCAAATGGGCTTTTTAAAGACATATTCTGCCCCCAATAGACTTGAAAGGAGGTTTTCTTTTGGAAGGGGGGGGGAGAGGGGGAGTGTAACATCCCCTTGGGGTGATGGTGGATTCTGTGTTATTGTACACAATGAGTCTCCTTTCAGTTGACCTGCTTTTTGAAAAATGAGCGGAACTGCGAAAAGCTCTTAAACAGAAAGGAAGTGCAAACGTTATTAGGCTTAGGGCCCAAAAAGTGAAAAATGCAGGACCTTAGGAAAGAAAAAAAAATACTGAAAGTGTAGGGAAAATAAAAATTAAAAAATTCCTAAAAAAATGTGTTGTAACAAAAAAATGTGAGTTAAAAATAAGTATATTTTTGGGGGAAACATTCCCTTTAAGTGAATGTTTTGTCTTAAATGGCCTTTTCTAAAAGGAAATTTTTTTTTTTTAATTTTTTTTCCCCTATGGTTATTATTGTCCCTTTTTCCACTAAGCGTTTTGTTTGGCGGGAAACACGGAATCTGTAATGGCACAAAAAAATGAGTTGAAGTATTTTTTTAATGATTTTTTTTGTTTTGAAAGAGGGGATAAAAATTTAAAAAAAAAAAAATTATCTTCAAAAAGGGGGCTGTTATTGTTTATTTAATTGAAAAAAAAATAATCTCGTTTTTGCAATATGTAAACCGTTTCTTTTCCCCTGACCACAAAGAGGGATATTTGTGCGACACCCTATCACACACCTTATAACCACCAAGCCAAGTCCCTTAGAGCTATAAAATGTGACTTTTAAAAGTAGGAAGGGGTTTTAAAAATGTGATTCGTTTGTTTTTTTTTTTTTATTTGATTTTTAATAAATAGTTTGGGAAAAAGTAGTTTTGCTTTAAGATCTGTCAAAAAAAAATTCTTTCTGGGCATTTCATTTTAAATTTGGTGCTAGGGGGGTTTGGTTTTATGCAATTTTTTCTTGTGGATGTCCTGCTTTGTCAAAAAGCTAAATGTGTTCATGTTTTGCCTCTTTGTTTTGAGGTAGTAGGGTACAACTTTAGCCGGGAGTGATCTATTAAATATTGTGTGGTATTCGGGACAGTGTTTCAAGTCTGGTATTATCCAAAATTGTGCCTAGTAGTAAAGAATTGCTCCCAAAAAAAAATTTACTGGAAAGTGGAAGGTATGTTGTGTCTAAAAGATAATAATGATCTTGTAAGTTTCAGAAACCTGGGGAAAAAAAGCCCTGTTAAAATCTTTTTTCACTTTTTGTTCACAACATTTCTTAAGGGGTTTTCTCACAATATACTTTTATTCCTATGCCAGGTTAAGGGAAAAAAGTTGGTGGGGGTCCAGTGTTGGGGCCCATCGCGTCAATATTTCGGGGCCCTGATCCCCCTTTTCTGTTCACAATTTAGGGGGTGTTTGAAGGGCCAGCAGTTGAAAATGACATTGCTGCTTTATTTAAAGTTATAGATGCAAATATTGCCATGTATGTATTAGGCCCCATAGACTTTAAACAGAGAAACAGGCCATTTTTTTGATCTCTTCTGTTCAAACATGCGCATTCCCAAATTTGGGAGAACAGGAATATGACCCCCGTTTTGTAATTGTGGGGGTTCAGGGTCCAACAATCAAGCCTTTTTACAGTCTGGGGAAGGTGTTAAATGTTTCATGAAAAAAGACACTATAAACCCATGGGTTTGTATAGTTTGCCATTCATTTTAGATGACCCCTGTTACAATTGTAGCTGGAAAAAAGGTCCCAGTGTAAATATAGCTTAAGCGGGGGTTTCCCCAACTTAACCTATTGGAGAAAAAAGAGTGTCCTTTTGGCCTCCTGGGGCCCCAATTAAAAACTACCTGCCGGGGAAAGAAAAAAAAAATTGAAGTGGGGGAGTAGACAAACTATTTCATGGAAAAATAAAAAAGTAAAAGTACAAAATAAATCATTCCCCGTGCTGTGTTAGTGTATACCACAGATTTGAAAACGACAATTCTGTTTTGAAAATTTGTTTAAATGCCTTAAAGTAAAGGCAGTGTTCAGATCCTTCACAATCTACCCCGGTTTATCGGGCCCTTGGGCAAGGATGAACATATTCCATTAAATATATATGTATGTATGTATGTGCTTGTGTGTTTTTATCTATTTTTTTTTTTTTAAAAAATAGGCCTAATCCCTTTTTGTTGGATATGTTGCAAGCCAAATATGTGATTTTGATAGCTTTTGGTGTACACCAAAGTGGAGGTCATGAACTGATTGAACACCCCTGAATTTTAAAGAACCTGTATCAAAATTTGCACAAAAGAATTACTTTGAAAAATCTGTGTTTGTCGCGTATTGGCCTAAAATGTAATAAAAAAGATGTGTGAATAAAAGCCCAAAAGAGTGGAGGTCCGGTTTTATAACATGAAAAGCCGTGGGTGCTTTTTTAAAAAAGCTGGGGGGGAATTTGGGGCCATCTGCGGGAAATTTGTTTGGCGAATTGTTTTTTGTTTTATAAAAACAGATTTTGGGTTTTTTTTGTTCTTTATGGAAAAACAGTCATCGTTAGAAAATAAAAAATAACAAGGTGGATTTGCTTCATATAAAAAATTGTGTTTTTTAGAACATTTTTTCATCAGTTTGTACAGTTTTGCGTATATTGTCTGTGTAAATGTAAAACAAACAAGCCTAAAAGATAAGTTACTTTTTTAAAACCATTTTTAGGGGGAAAGCACAGAAATAGTGTTAGAGTGAAAAACAAAACGGGAAAGTTCAGTTTGTTATGGAGGTGAACCTGTAAATGAGCTAGAAACCCTGTTTTACTAAATTTTTGGGTTTTATTTGTTTTCGGGGACCCTCTAAATACCTTTATGTTAAGTTCTTTGGGAAAATTATCAAATAGGGCAGGGGTGGAAGCAGCTGGTAGACACCTCTGGAATACAAAAAACTTTTTAAATCCCCCGGCCTGTGTGATTGTTACTGATAAGTAGTTGAGCTGTCCCCTTTACTATCATGTTTGTGCTGGCTGCTTTAAAACAGTTCATTATCAAAAGTTCATGCCCCCCTTTGGGTTCCTCAAAACCCAATTAACTTTGAGGCCCTTCCCTATAACCCCCAGTTTTAAAAGGGTTTCCCGACGAAGGCACATGTGATGAAAAGTCAGATTAGGCTGTTATGAGCCAAAAAGGGTTTTAGGTGGGAAGGCGGCACTTTTGGCTATCCTCCCTCATTTTTTTTATGGGGGTTTTGAATTAGAAAATGATTGTGCTTGACTATATTCAGGCTCCCAAAGAAATTAATGGGGGGACGGCGCCACATCCTTTTTCTTAAAAGTCTTTCATATGAACTTGAGCCGAACTTTGTGAGAAACCCCTTTGTGGATAACCCCTTTTAAATGGGGAATTTCAATTAGATAATTGATTTTATCGAATGGGGGGGAAGTGGATTTAATTATTTTAAAAAAGAATTTCATTAGAAAATTTTTTTTCCAAAAAAAGTTTTTAGAGGGAAAAAAGCTTTAAACTAAGTATTCCCCGTTTAAAAAAAAATGTTTTCTACAAGTTGGGGTCCAAGGGGTTTTCTTTTGGGTTTTAAAAAGGGCGAAAAGTTTTCTTGGAAAGGGGGGGTCCCTGTTAGGGCCCCTTCCCGGGGGGAGACGGTGGGAATAAAACCCGCTCTGGGGGCCCGGGTTTGGGCCAATAAAATCCCTTTTTATAGGGGAATTGCGTAAACCCCATTTTCCCTTAGGGCCCGCGGGGGTTGAAAAAAATTTGCGGTTTCTCCGATTTCAATGTTTTTGGGGGCCCCAGGGGCCTTTTTGAAATTTTTTTAAGGGGTTTTCTCCAAGGGGGGGTTTTAAACGAGTCCCCTTTTTGGATCCCCTTTATTTTTTTTAAAAAAAGGGGTAAAAGGGCCCCCCCCAAAAAAAAAAAAAACTTAATTGTTTTTTTAAAAACCCCTTTAAAAAAATTCCAAAACAAATTAAAAAGGAAAACCCTTTTTAAAAAAAGTGCAAAGGGAAAAAAAAAAATTTTTGTCATGGGGTTAATAACCCTTTCTTTTTTAGGGGCCTTTTTAAAAAAAAAAAAAGGTTAAGGTTGCAAAAAAAAATTTTTTCTTTCATATTTATTTAATTTGTAAAAAGGGCAAAAATTATTATTTTAATTTAAATTTAAAAAAAAAAAAAGGGGCCTTTTAAAGGATGGGAAAAAAAGGTTGGGTTTAAAAGAAGGCTAGGGGGAACTTTTTTTTAAAAATGTGCCTTTAAAAAAATGTTCTAATGTTTAAAAAACCGTAAATATTGTTCCCCCTTGTGGGGAAAATAAATTAACCCCGCTGTTTCCAGTTTCCCTTATTTTGTTAAAAACGGGTTTTTTTGGGATTTTCCCCCCAAAATTTTTTTCATAAAAGGGTTAACTCCCCCCCCAAAAAGTCCCCCCAGCCCGTATTTTAAAGAAATAAAAGTAATGGGTTTTTAGTTGGGGGTGGGCCTCCTCAATTGGGGGTTTTTTTAAAAAATGAAATAAAAAATTTAAAAAGTTTTGTGAAAAAAACAATTTGAGAAAAACAGAAAAAAAGCATTTTTCGAAAAGGGACCCTTTTAAAAAAAAAAATCGAATTTCTTTTTTTAAAAAGGGGCCCC
>JAODAL010076286.1:0-13690 GCA_025379985.1 Phyllomedusa bahiana | reverse complement strand
GGGGGGGGCAAACTTACCTACATGCCGCTCACACTCTCGGCGTCTCTTAATCGCTAGCACGCATGCGCCAGCCGCCAACACGTCACAGTCTACCATCCGGCATAGCGGCAGTCTCAGCGCATGCGCAAGCGTCCAGTTCGTTTCTAGGAGACCACTTAACGCAACAGCCAATCCAGATACACGAAAACCGGTAAAAGTGCATCCCTGGATACCTCCGAATCAGCAATACTACTGATTACTGCGCATGCGCCGGCGTCTTCTATGTCTCTAGGAGACCGCCGTTTACTAACCAGTCTAATGCATTTAGGATAATCAATATAGCGTCCGTGTATGTCCCCACTTAATATAACATCTGTGGTTAATAGCACATATAAATGATAAATCTACATTTGTGGAGCTTAACAGATATGTATTAAGATTATATCCATATAGACATTCGTTCCGCATCCTGCTGACATCTGTCACTCAAAGAAGATACAGCAAAGATACCAAATAGAAACCTCATACGGTGACATTAAATGACAATACTTCCAGGCAAAATAATGCCAATTCCACCAACATATTAAATAACTCCACAAAAATATATTGAAAAAGCTGTTAATATACATCACACCTATAGCTAATTCTCCATTTCTATATCAAAGATGCTGTATAGACTAATTATCACATTTACCTGAATGGACCATACCAAAAATATAAAATATATGTAACTACAAAAGATATTCAAAAATCCAGTAAATTTGCCAAGATTTTTTTTTTTGTACATAGTAGCTTGGTATAGGGACAGGATTAGTGTGGTTATAGGGTGAGCTTCCGAGGGTGGGGCCGTCCTTTTCGGGACGATGACCCGGCCATAGTAAGGATTTATATAGGGAATGTATAAGGGATAGAAACAAATACATTTAGATATTGATAGTTACTCTAGTTTGTCTAGTATTGTCATTGTATGTTATTTTTTTTTTTTTAAAAAAGGTTACTAAATAAAAGGTATATTTTTGAGATAGGGTTTGCTGGAAAGTACAGTGATTTGCATTAAAGTTTGGCAGGAAATTTTCTATTGGTTTAGCTTGGGGAAAAATATTGGCAACCCGCTTTCTTTAGCGAACTAGTTGATTCTGTTGAATTCTCTCTACAGTAGCTCAACGACTTTAACCCCTTACCGACATAGGATGTATCCATACGTCCTGATGCCAGTAAGCGGCTATGAAGCCGCTGGGTGTTAGTGGCTAATTGCAGCTAACACCCGGTGGTTACAGCGCAGGTGGGCGCCGCCGCCCGATCTGTTAAATCTCTTAGACGCCGCGATGAAGATGGCCGTGGCGTCTAAATGAATGAGAACCGGTGCCGCGCACCGTTCTTCATTCTGTACGGATCCGATGGCTAAATATGGCTTGTGAAGGCTTCCATTGCTGCCATATGTTGAATTTCCCCAATTCCGGCCCCAGGCAGGAAGTGGGGAAACCGCCATCTTGGTACTCCGTAATGATCGTCTATGCAATGCATTAGGCTGCATTAAATAATCGCGCCCCCTAGTGTTGAGGAACCCTAGGGGGACTCAAAGTCACAGTAAAAATAAAAATAAAAAAATAAAATAAAAAAGGTTCAAAGTGTAAAAATAAAGTATTAAAAGCTCAAATCGCCCCCTTTTCGCCATTTACAAATAAAAAAAGAAAATAATAAAAGTTACACGTATCTGGTAGCGCCGCAGCTGAGAAAGTCCGATCTATAAAAATAAAACATCATTTATCCCGTAGAAGAAAAAAAATTCCAAACGCCAAAATTGCGGCTTTTTTCTTCATTTCACGTTCCATAAAAATTGGAATAAAATCAAAAAAGTCTGCATTCCAAACTGCTAGCAATAAAAAATACACTTCAGCCCGCAAAAAATGCCGCCTCACTGACGTCCGTAGGCGTTAGTACAAAAAAAGTTAATGGTCGCACAACATGGCGCCGCAAATATCAAAAACAGAAAAATGTTTGGAATTTTTATAGGCCACCAAAACATAACGGAAACCCTAAATGTTTGGTATTGGCGGATGCGTATCAACCTGCAGAATACAGAGAACACATCATTTTTACCGAAGAATGAACTCCGTAAAAAAAAAAACTCCTGCAAACATGGCACAAGTACGTTTTTTTTTTCACATTATGCCCCACTTGGAATTTTTGGGACCTTCCCCAGTATATTCTATGGTAATATGAATAACACCATTAGAAAGTACATCTTGTCCCGCAAAATAAAAACCCTCATGTGTCTATGTAGGTGGAAAAATATAAAAAGTTATGGCTTTCAGAAAGAAAAGAGGAAAATTATTTAGAGCCACATTATTATGACCGTCCATCAGGAAGGGGTTAAAGATGTACTCACCAGCTTTGACTGCCAGCCACTGGAGACACCACTTGATTCTATGTAAGTCATTGCTCTGGAACATAGACAAAAAACAGCAATGTAAGCACAAAGACTTAGACGCACGCTGCAAGGAAATGTGTCTGCAGCCGCAGCACATGATCCACATCTTCAATGGAGGAATGCTAATCTATAGAGACGTGGCTTGGTTCACTTGAGGAGGGCTCTACCGGCCAAAAACATCCCATCAACAGTTCAGGCCCCTTATGACAAACCTACAGTTCTTAAATTACAAGCTCCTTAAAGGGGGTTTCCAACCATAAACTTTGATGGCCTGTCACTAACATAGGCCATCAAAGTCTGATCAAAGAGATTTCAGGGCTCGTTTAGGCGGTAGGTGCGGGTCCTATCAGGCATTGATGGCGTATCCTAGCAATAGGCCATCAATGTCTGTAGTGAGACGACCCTTTTAAAGGGGTTTTGCCACGATCTCATCTCATACCTCCTGCATCCAGCTCTGTGCGCTCAGAAGGGGGCGTGTGTGATTGGTTTGAATTGCAGATCATGTGACCTAGCTAGATGACATCACCAGGCCTTTCCTCTCTGTAGTCAAAGAAAGGTCTGTTTATGTATGGAGCTGCGAGTAGCTGCAATGTAGCTCATTGGTAAATGTTTTACCTCACAGCACAAGGGTCTTAGGCTATGTTCACACGGCTTAAAATGGGCCGTATTTCAGTCCGTAATTACGCGCCGGAATTGCGCTGCAGTACGACTGGAATCCGTCCCAGTCATTACGGTAATCCACAGTTCTGATAGAGAACTATGGATTACGTCTCCTCTCCCTGCTCGGCGAATCCGCAGCGGGGGGAGGTAAGTGACATGTCATTTACTAGCGGCGTATACGCGCCGCTAGTCATGATAGTCCAAGGGCCCGCGAGGTGCCGGCCCCCCCGCCCCCCCCGACCCCCCCCGGCGAAATTTGCGGGGCATAATTACGCCCCGCAATTAAGCCATGTGAACATAGCCTTAAATTCAAATCCCTGCAGGAACCAAACCTGTGGATTTTTTCTCTATTTATCAATGCACAGACCTGTTTGGGGGTTTCTTTTGTTTTATTTATTTGCACTGTTTGACTAATTCTATAGGAGCACAGAGGACGGGAGTAAAATGACAGCACCGGGGGTTTGAACACTCTCGCTCAGCAGTGAAGTGTGTGTGATTACTAAGGAGTATAGAGAACAGGAGTAAAATGACAGCACCTGGGGTTGAACACCCGCTCAGCAGTAAGTGTGTGTGATTACTAAGGAGTACAGAGGACGGGAGTAGAATGACAGCACCTGGGGTTAAACACTCGCTCAGCAGTAAGTGTGTCTGATTACTAAGGAGTATAGAGACGGGAGTGGAATGACAGCATCTGGGGTTGAACACTTGCTCAGCAGCGAGTGTGTGTGATTACTAAGGAGTACAGGGGACGGGAGTGGAATGACAGCATCTGGGGTTGAACACTCGCTCAGCAGTGAGTGTGTGTGATTACTAAGGAGTACAGAGGACGGAGTGGAATGACAGCATCTGGGGTTGAACACTCGCTCAGCAGCGACTGTGTGTGATTACTAAGTAGTACAGGCGACGGGAGTGGAATGACAGCACCTGGGTTTGAACACTCAGTAGCTGCCTGAGAGGAGAGGTGATGTCTGGCCAGGTCTGAGGAGCTCTCAGCTCTGGTCGTATCCCCTGGAGACGAGCTGTAAACAATGGATCACTAAAGGAGCGTCTAAAAGAAAAACAGTAGATAATTTTTAATAATGATGAATGGTGAAAACGTTTATTACTCAATTTGCAAGCTTTCCATGTCAATTTAACTTTGTGGCAAAACCCCTTTAAGTGGTAAATACACTGGGGTCCATTGGGTTTTAGTCATAATATCCATCATTTTACAAGAAGAAAATAGTGCCGCATTCTACTCTGAAGTTTCCATCATTTCTGACAATCTGTGACAACGGGTCTGAACAGAAAATCCGACGCAGGTGTGAGCAGAGCCTTACTTCGTGTTCTGATCATGATTATAATTACATGTGTGCCGCAGCCCTGCCAGTGGCACCCAGGTTTGCATAACTTTTTTCAGAAATGTTTTTGTGTGCAGAAACATATGTTATACTTGGTGTACATTCATTTTAACCTATATGGGAAGGAAGGGGTGCTCCATTTTGGTTTCTGTCCCGCCCACTCTCACAGGCTGTCATAAGAAGGGCAGCTTGCAGGTTGGGTGTTTTTTATTTTTTTCTCTCTGAATAATGGAGGTCGGTTGACCCAGTGAGAGGCCTGATTGGCTCGATTGAGAGGTAAGGATAGTAGGACTGCCCGATTTTGAGATCACGTTGAAAGTCGTGGGCAGCTTAAACATCTTTTGATCAAAATATGTGAACCGAGAGTCTCAAAGTTTTTTCATGTCTGATCATGAGCCGACACCCCACATCCTTCAGAGCATGCGATCCCTCACACATAACATGTGTAAAACATTCAAGGATGACAAACCTTGCCGTAAACTGAAGTCCAGCGCTTAGAAGCAGGACACACAAAGTCGCACAGAGCGCGGAAGAGGTTGTGGTAATCTCCGTTACTAAGTTCAAACCCAGACACAGGGATCTGATGCGTAGCGGCACCTGGAAACAAAGAAGAGCCGCATGTACCCTGCAAGGAAACGCGGTGCCACCTGACCTACACCACATTATAAGATGGAGAATACTACTGCCCGCCTGACAGTGATAGCGGAAGCCAAGTGGCAGCAATCCTGGAGAAGAGAAAGACAACACGTATGCACTATGGGATTACAGCAGATAGGAAGATACCACACACAGCCCCGGGGCTTCTGCTTAGGTGGTTATTTAACCCCTGAAGCCCCAGGCCTGAAAAGTACTTAAAGGGGTTGTCTCACTACATCAATTCATCTCACCTCAGTCCTGTTTTCTTGGTTTCACTTTGAATTCAGGGGCGTGTATACTGGCTTCTACTAGGCTGCAGTAGAACCCAGGTCTGTAGCTATAGCAACCAGTGCTGGCAGCCTATCAGGAGAGATCAAACAAGTCTGTAGCTATAGCAACCAGTGCTGGCAGCCTATCAGGATAGATCTAGCAGGTCTGTAGCTATAGCAACCAGTGCTGGCAGCCCATCAGGAGAGATCTGACAGGTCTGTAGCTATAGTAACCAGTGCTGGCAGCCTATCAGGATAGATCTGACAGGTCTGTAGCTATAGTAACCAGTGCTGGCAGCCTATCAGGAGAGATCAAACAAGTCTGTAGCTATAGCAACCAGTCCTGGCAGCCTATCAGGATAGATCCTAGCACAGGTCTGTAGCTATAGTAACCAGTGCTGGCAGCCTATCAGGAGAGATAGAACAGGTCTGTAGCTATAGCAACCAGTGCTGGCAGCATATCAGGAGAGATAGAACAGGTCTATAGCTATAGCTGATGCTGCCCATACAGGAGGGAATATCTAGGACACTGTTAATGGACACATATTGAAAGTGACTTGTTTTTGCAAGATCTTTAACATAAAAAGCAGCAATCCTGGTAGTGAGACCACTCCTTTGATGACCAGCTCATTTTTTTTAAAAGTTTTTCCCTCCTTGCGTTTCAACAGTCATCACTTTTTTATTTTTAATGACGCAGTTATATGGGGACTTGTTGTATGCAGGAGAAGTTGTACTTTTGGGGGGCATAGTTGGAGTTTACGTAGACTATTTTGTCTTTTTTTTTTTATACCCTTCACATTTCACACTAAATAACCTGTTAAGATGAATTCTACAGGTTATTACGGTTGTATGGATACCTAATATATGTGGGTATTTTGTGTGTAATGTAGGCACAATTATTTTTATTAAATTAAAAAAAATTAAAAAATATTTAATTTTCCCCCCACATTTTTTAGGTTTCATTTTTTTCTTAATAATCCCATGAAGGGATAACTGCCTAGCAATATATATTTTTTTTTACACTTACCAATGTATTATAATATTCATATACGATAATAAAATAGTTTCCGTGTCAGTAAGACACAGGCAGCAGTCAGGGCAGGACACAGTGTGCCCTGACCGCAGGCCTCCTATACATACAGTCCTGGGGCTACTCTAGATCCCCAAGGCTGACTGTACAGTTGTCGTCCCCCCTCCCCCCCCCATGCTTCACAGTAGGTCTGGTGTTCTTTGGATGCGACTCAGCATTCTCTCTCCTCCAAACATGACGAGTTTGTGTTCCACCAAACAGTTCTACCTTGGTTTCCATCTGACCATATGACATTCTCCAATACTCTTCTGGATCATCAAATGCTCTCGAGCAATCTTCAGACGGGCCCGGACATGTACTGGCTTAAGCAGGGGGACACGTCTGGCATCTGCAGGATCTGAGTCCCTGGGGTGTAGTGTGTTACTGAGGGTAGCCTTTGTTACGTTGGTCCCAGCTCTCTGCAGGTCATTCACTAGGTTCCCCATGTGGTTCTGGGATTTTTTCTCACTTTTCTTGTGATCATTTTGACCCCACGGGGTGAGATCTTGCGGGAGCCCCAGATGGAGGGAGATTATCAGTGGTCTTGTATGTCTTCCATTTTCTAATTATTGCTCCCCACAGTTGATTTCTTCACCCCAAAACTGCTTGCCTATTGCAGATTCAGTCTTCCCAGCCTGGTGCAGGGCTACCATTTTGTTTCTGGTGTCCTTCGACGATAGCTCTTTGGTCTTCACCATAGTGGAGTTTGGAGTGTGACTGTTTGAGGTTGTGGACAGGTGTCTTTTATACTGATAAGTTCAAACAGGATCATTACTACAGGTAATGAGTGGAGGACAGAGGAGCCTCTTAAAGAAGTTACAGGTCTGTGAGAGCCAGGAATCTCGCTTGTTTGTAGGGGACCAAATACTTATTTTCCACCATAATTTGCCAATAAATTCTTTCCAAATCAGACAATGGGATTTTCGGGATTTGTTTTCTCATTTGTCTCTCATAGTTGAGGTCGACCTATGATGTCAATTACAGGGCGCTCATCTCATTAAGTGGGAGAACTTGCACAATTGGGGGCTGACTAAATACTTTTTACCCTACTGTACCTTGTCACCACTGGCCAAAGACTATAAATAGATGAAAAAAATTACAGCTGGAGACATGCCGCTAATTTAACCATCAAAATCCTTACAGGTTATGTTCACGTTTGCAACCAGTTTTATGTTTTCTTCTCTTAATGCATCTAAAATGAAAAACTTTGCATGAGGTGCTTCATTAAAAATGTCCTACCGTTTTGTGTCGATAGCTTCTATGCAGATAATGCGTCTCCATGGTAACAGTCCGTAAAACTATATAGTCTGACCCTGCCATCCAACTCCCTGCTCTGCTGACTAACTTACTGAATGTACGTGGTCACAAAGTACAGGACAAATGGAAGACAGTATGACACTGCGGGATTACACACAGGACATACGTCATCTCTATAGGAGCTGCGGAGACATGACCACTATGAAAGGTTGCTTTATTTTAGATTTATTGGGAAATCAAAGTAATAAACTAGATGACGACCATATACATCCCAATGATCGTCATCTAACTCTGCATGGTTGTTTTATAACGGCCAGGCAGAGTGCGCAGCTTCAGGAGTGAAGAGTTGGCTGCCAATCACTGCCTGCACCTCACTAATACATGTAAGAGCAGCACAGGACATGTAGTACCGCACTGTACTGTAGAGAGGTGCTATAGACCACCAATCACTGCATGCACCTCACTAATACATGTAAGAGCAGTACAGGACATGTAGTACCGCACTGTACTGTAGAGAGGGCTATAGACCCCAATCACTGCATGTACCTCACTAATTCATGTAAGAGCAGTACAGGACATGTAGTACCGCACTTATGTAGAGAGGGCTATAACCCCAATCCTGCATGACCTCACTAATTTCATGTAAGGCAGTACAGGACATGTAGTACCGCACTGTACTGTAGAGAGGGCTATAGACCCCAATTCTGCATGACCTCACAAAATACATGTAAGAGCAGTACAGGACATGTAGAAACCGCACTTACTGTAGGAGGGCTATAGACCACCAACCTGCATTACCTCACAAATTTCATGTAAGAGCAGTACGGGGACATGTAGGTACCGACTGTACTGTAGGAGGGCTATAGACCGGGCAATAAACTGCATGCACCTCACTAATACATGTAGGGGCATACAGGACATGTAGTACCGCCCCTTACTGAAAGAGAGGTTCCCTAGACCCCAAATCCTGCTGACCTCACAATTTCATGTAAAGCAGTACAGGACAATGTATAACGCATGTACTGTAGGGAGGCTATGACTATCACTGCATCACCTCACTAATACATGTAAGAGAGTACAGGACATGTATACCCACTGGTACTGTAGGAGGGCTATGGACCGGCAATCACTGCATGTGCCCCTCACTAATACATGTAAGAGATACAGGCATTTTAGTACCCACTGAAATGTAAGGGAGCTTAGGGGGACACTGCTTTTGATAAAATCTCATTTAATGGCATGTATAGCAACAGCCATGTAGTCCGAATGAAATATTTAATTGGTAGTGTGAATTGAGCCTTATACCCATCTAATCTCCTACACCCTAAAAGCTGCATTCCCCCCTCCTTATTTTTCTAGTATGGACTTTTGCCCTGTAATACTGGGGAGCAGAGGGAGTCAGTGAATTATAAGGGCGTTGTGAATTGGCTGTAATCCAGCACGGCGCACCACATGTAATCATATGACTGGCCCCTATAGCAACCTTATCTATATGCAATTGTAATGCTAGCAATCATCCCCCTCATAGATGGTAGGTGTGCGAGTGGCTGTTTATCAGTATTTTTGCATTTGTACAAACTCCCCTGTATAATATTGTGGCTTTTCTGCATACTGGTGGGAACTGGTACCTATTCAATGTGCAGTTTTTTACTCAGAATTTCCCCCCCAAGTGGATGGGTGTGTGAGCAATTGTTGATCAGTATTCTGCACCTGTGTAATTTCTCCCATGTAGCTGGGAATAGTCTATTGAGCTGTATGATCTTCATTTTTCTTCTCCCCGCCTCTCCAAAAGCAATACCTTTTTTAATTTTCCACCTACATAGACCTATGAAGGCTTTTATTTTGCGGGACAAGATGCACTTTCCAGTGATGTTATTCATATTACTATAGAATATACTGGGACACCACAAAAAAATTCTAAGTGGGGAAAAATGTGAAAAAAAAACGTACCTGAGCCATGTTTGTGGGAGTTTTGTTTTTACAGTGTTCAATCTTTGGTTTAAATGATGTGTTCTCTGTATTCTACCGTTGATACGAATCCGGCAATACCAAACATATAGGGTTATGTATTGGTACTGTAAAAGAATTCCAAACCATTTTCTATTTATTTATTTTTTTTTTTTCATTTGTACGTCCGTGCCATTTTCTGCGACCAATAACTTTTTTTGTACTAAAACATACGGACTTGAGCGAGGGGCATTTTTTGCAGGCTGAAGTGCACTTTTTTATTGCTACCAGAATACATGCGACTTTGTTGATTACATTTGTTCCAAGTTTTAGGGGACATAAAATGACCCAAAAAACCCCAATTTTGGCATTTGGAATTTTTTTTCTTCAACAGTGTTCAGTGTGCGGGATAAATGATGTTACATTTATGTAATCTCCGAGTGTTAGCTGCAATTAGTAGCTAACACCCGGCGGCTGAGAGGCGGGATCGTGCTGCAATCCCGCTACATCGCTCCTTAACACCACTACGACGTATCCCCACGTCCAGGTGGGTTAAGGTGTTAAGTACATTATTTCCCATTTTCGGCGATTCTGATGCTCCTCCTTACCTGGATCTATGAAGTCGTGGAAAGAGTCCATGATACCGTTCTGCAGTGAGTAACGCACGCAGCCGATCTCGCAGGGAACATACCGCTGCTCGCACATGCTGGGCATCTCGCCGTGGCTGAGGATGTTGATGATGTAAATGACACATTTGTCCAGGTCTATAAAATACACAAGGCAGCAATAAGCTTGCAGTCGGTGACTAACATGGATCAAATTTATTCATGGCATTTGCACTACACATCAACCATGTTTCTGGGAAAGCTTAGTGATGAGCTAAGGATTCGGGACGGCCTGAACTTAGTCGACCCAAATTTTGCCAGAATTTGTAAGCGGCCGGCCAGCTGGACTGGTAAAGTGAAATGTATTATTCATCTTAGGAGTATTATTCATCTACCGTGCGAGTCAAAAGTCCCAGGACACCCATTTATTTCAGAAACGATAGAAAAAAAATTACATCTCTGTATACCCCAGTAAGTAGTGGCTGAGGGGCCCTATCTTTTAGGCTATGTCCGGAACATGGCCACCATCTTAAAAACCGCCATATTGTTGGGGTACCTACCCATTGTACTTGATGTGATATTGCATTTGATTTGTCGTTACTTCTCTGTGCCTTGTATCAAATTCTGTTCTCTCAATAAAGCGTTTTGAATAAGAAAAAAAAAAAAACGCCATATTGGATCAAGGGCAGGTTTTTCCAATGGGAAGGTGGTCATGGAGCAGATCAAAGACGACCAGAATTGTCTCAGAAATCGATCACTGCAATCCAATTTGCAATATCTCTTGTGGTTCAAAAGTTGTCAACACAGAAAGTTCTCATGCGGGTTCAGAGCCTTCAACTCTGTGTTCAGCAGCAAGGACAACATATCGAACACATCGAATAGCTGCTGTTGTTGTCACTTTCTGTGTTGACAACTTTTGCAAATCTGATGGTGGCAAACGATTTTTGAGACAAATCTGGTTGTCTCTGATCTGCTATATGACCACCTTCCTATTGGAATAACTTGCCCTTGATCCTATATGGCAGTTTTAACCCCTTAACGACCTGGACGTACGAGTACGTCCCAGGGCCGCTAAGGGGCTTTGCAGGGGGGGGCAGTAACAGTGCCGGCGGGTGGCGTCGCTCGCTGGCGCCGTTTAACCCGTCAGACACCGCGGCAAAAGATGCCTCGCGTCTGAATGAAGACGATCGTGCTGCGAAACCGTTCTTCAGGCATGGGCATCGTCACAGCATACCTGCAGCAATCCGACTCCACATGGCAGTGGGAGCCTTGAGGCCCTGTCACTCCATGTCCCGGTTTGCCCCACTCATCTTGGTACAGTCTAATGCATTGTCTATGCAATGCATTAGACTGTATTACAATTGCGCCCCCTAGTGGTCAAGCACCATAGGGGGACTCAATGTTACAGTGAAAAAAAATAAAGTTTTAAAGTACAAAAAAAAGTATTAAAAGTTCACATCACCCTCTGTTCTCCATGTTACAAATAAAATCATTAAAATAATAAAAAAGTTACACATATTGGTATCGCCGCGTCCGAAAAAGTCCGATCTATAAAAATATAACATAATTTATCCCGTACGCTGAACACCGTAGAAGAAAAGAATTCCAAACGCCAAAATTTTGCTTTTTGGTCATTTTACGTCACGTAAAAAAATTGGAATAAAAGTGATCAAAAAAAGTCACATGCATTCCAAACTGCTAGCAATAAAAAGTACACTTCAGACCGCAAAAAATGCCCCTCACTGACGTCCGTTAGGTGTCAGTACAAAAAAGTTATTGGTCGCACAAAACGGCGCCGCAGCGCAAATTTCAAATGTAGAAAATGTTTGAAATTTTCTTACGCCACCAAAACATAAAGGAAACCCTACATGTTTGATATTGTCGGATGCGTATCAAACTGTAGAATACAGATAACACATTGTATTGACCGAAGATTGAACGCCGTAAAAGCAAATCACCCAGAAACATGGCGAAAATACGTTTATTTTCACAATTTGTCCCATTTTTTTGCGGTTTCCCAGTATATTCTATAGTACGGTGAATAACACCATTAGAAAGTACATCTTGTCCCGCAAAATAAAAGCCCTCGTGTCTATGTAGGTGGAAAAATAAAAAGGTTATGGCTCTGGGAAGGCGAGGAGGGGAAAAGCGAACGTGTCTACAAAAAACAAACGCCGGGTCCTTAAGGGGTTAAAGATGGCGGCCATGTTCTCGACATAGCCGAAAAGATAGGGCCCCTCACCCATTACTTGCTGGGGTATTCAGATGTGTCATTTTCCCTTTAGTTTCTGAAATAAAAAGGTTGTCCTGGGAATTTTGACTCTTCCTGTACTTTGTTTTGCCAGTGATTGGTTGCCAGGTACGTTGACTAGTTCTGGCAAAATTAGGGTCGAGTCAGTTTGATCACCATCACTACTCAGTGACAACTAATATAATCACCACCAGTGACTGCACCATGTTTGCAGGGGTTTTGTTTTTACGGTGTTCACATTTCGGTATAAATGATGTGTTCTCTGTATTCTGCAGGTTGATAGGATTCCGGCAACACCAAACATGTAAGGTTTTCGTTATATTTTAATACCATAAAAAAAATCTATTCCTTATGTTTAAATTTGCACTGTAGCACCATTTTCAGAGACCAATAAAGTTTTTTGTTCCTACACCTATTGACCTGACTGAGGAAGCATTTTGTTTGCGGGCTGAAGAGTAATTTTGATTGCTACCATTTTGGGATTGCATCTACCAGACTTTGACGGCGTATCTTAGCCATGTACCATCAAAGTCTATAGTGGGAGAACACCTATAATAAACAAGTGAATGTTGTTTCTATTGATTTCTAAAGGGGTTGTCTCACTACAAAGATTAGCTTTCAACATGCAGGTAACAGTAAATTAAGACTTTTTCCAAAAAGACTTTGATTTTACCTTGGTTAGGAGAGAGATTTTATCAGGTGTTTCTAGGTTGCAGCCCACATCTCCTTTCCCCATTAGACAGAAAGCAGAGAGTGACATCATGATGGACAGAGCTCACTTTTGGAAAAGAACTCATTATCCAAGGCCCGTTCCCCAAAGGGGATTTGGCACAGATTTCGCCGTACTCGCGCCGTATTGCGCTGCGTACGGCTGAAACCCCCCAGTCATTTTCGGTAATCCACAGTTCTCAAGAGAACTATGGATTCCCTTCTCTCCTCCCGCCGGCAAATACGAAAGTACATTCAAACATTTTCGGGGTGTACCCCCCGTGAATAATGACTGTCTATGAGGCCGGCCCCCCCCCCCCCCCCCCCCCCCCCCCCATGGCAGCCGGCGTAATTGCGGGGCAAATCCCCCGCAAATTTTCCCGGGAATAAGCCGTGCAAATGGCCCTAAAGGGGAGCTCACACGATGTCTTTGCGGTGTATAGCGCCGCGTACTGTGTCGGCTACCATAGACTTTCACTGGCGTGTAAGGGACACAATGAAGTGACGTCACTTCTGTCTCCTGGCGCCCAAAAAACGC
>JAODAL010076285.1:0-13690 GCA_025379985.1 Phyllomedusa bahiana | reverse complement strand
TATAAAATAGGGCATTTTTTTCGGGTGCCAAATAAACCTAAACAATGGTGCATTTGTTTTGGGACATGTCGCCCTTTGTGTTTAGTTAGTTGGCCGGACGGCCTGAGATTTATTTTTGTTCTGTTTTCTGCACTGTAACCTCCTTGACATATCGGGCTGAGGTCAGTTTTTTTTTAAATAAACTTTATTTTCAGACTCCTAATCGGGTACAATTATACAAGCAGTAGATATAAAACAACAAGTCACCAGTTTGGTTTAAAGAATAAACGCAAGTCTTGATGTTACACAGGTGCAATTACACTAGACTATTACAGGTATAACAACCTGTCAGAGTTCCCCTATATAAGTACAGGATGAAAAAATAACCAGTCTAAGATGTATCAGAATCTAGATTGTGAGCGGTAGAATGAAACAAAAGCAAAAACCATAAATTCTACTCTCACACGTAGTCAGAGTTTGTATTGGAGTGAAAATAGGACACAGTTGGTGTAATTAAATGGGTCTGACTATGACGTCATTGATGCTTATGGACCAGTGTAGAGTATGGCTATGTTCACACGGCATAAGTGCAGGGCGTAATTACGCCGTGTTTGCGAGGGGGCTCGTGCTGATCAGCGCGTACTCCCGCAGGGCGGCTAGCAGCCCGCCGGCACCGTAGCCATGCATTGTCAGTGGCGTGTAAAAGCTGTGAATAATTGATGTGTCACTTATCTCCCCGAGCGGGGAGAGGACACGTAATCCATAGTTCTCTATGAGAACTGTGGATTACTGTAATTATTGGGCCGCATTTCTCCGCAATTTAAGCAGAGTGAACATAGCCTATATGTCAAATAATATTCTAATGGCTTGGCGCATCTTCATACGATAAAGCTTGAACGTCTCAAACTGTGCCGGGAAGCTCAGCCGCTGCTCCATATCTTGTCCAATTTGTTCAGGCAGTTTCTTTCTTAGAAACCATTTTCTATGCGAGGCACATTAATAACCATTCCCAAACATTCTGCAACTGAAGGGGATCTAGAGGCCAGCCATGGCTTAGCGATGGCTTTCTTGGCATAGTACAGGAATTCAATCACAAAGGTAGGGGTGTGGCGGAAGTTCAAACTATCCCGGGGTTTAGATTCTGAATTTTGACATTAAATGGGATAGAGGGAACGGAATTCCCATCCAAATTCGTCAAGAAGATACTCCACAAATGACTATATACTTACTGTGGGACATATAAACCATATACCTAGCTACTTGGTAAAATATAACATATACCTACTGGGGGACATATAAGATATATTCCTACCTACTGGGGGGCATATTAACTATATACTTACTCCCTGGGAGAGGGTCTATATACCTACCTAATGGGGGCCTATAAAGGAATGATGGGTGACTTCCCACCCCCCACAGCAGACACCTGGCATAGAAAAAGGGGATGGGGCGTCACCATGTTTTTCTATAAAGACCCTATTAGGTAGGGAGGTATATAAACCCCTCAGTAGGTCTGTACATATACAGGTGCTAGAAAAGTGAGGTTTCTAAAATGTTTGGTAAATTCTGCAGATAAGAGTTGTGGCTGGGAGAAGTCATCATGGCGGTCTGGGCCGGATGGAGAAGGGAAAGTGAACGACTCCGATCAGAAAAGACGTCTCCTGTGAGTCACTAAATGTAACTGCAGTGTAATCACTTATATTTCTGCTGAGCCAACATACAACTGGTATCTACCACTATATTGCGGTAATATATGTCTGCCGTTCGCCTGTGTACAACTAATAGTCACATCTGGTCGCGTTTGGGCACGGTCTGTCAGTATTATTTGAGCCATAAGTAGAACAGAGGAGGAAAAACACAGAGGGGGCGCTCTATGGTGATGTATGTTAAAATAACAGTAAAATGATCAAGTGGTAAGGTTTGCTCACCTGGAGTAGTTGTGCTTATGATATAGAGGCACAACACTCATATGCGCGTGGATGGCTCTATCCAAGCCTCGGAATAAACCTCTTCTCAAAGTGAAGGATATTATTAAAATAAAGGTTTTTTATTCCAATAAAAATGAGGTAAAACGAGTGTTAACCCTTCCACAATATAACACAATATGACGCGTTTCACGCCCGTACCGGTGCTTCCTCAGATAGAAGTGTTACATACAGGACGGGAAAATCATAATGTATTTAAAGGAAAAACAATAATATCATTGGTTGCAGCAAAAGCCTATGGCAAAACCGGTTACATACAACATTAAAAACTATAGGATCAGACTAGCCAAAGAGGGGGGCGGGATATTCCTTCATACGTCTCTCAAAGTTCGGCGCATTACACTCTAAGCCCATACAAAGATTGGTGAATTTCATAGAGCTAAATGCGCCAAACTTTGTATGGGCATAGAGTGTAATGTGCGAACTTGGAGAGAAGTTTGGCGCATTAAGCTCTATTGAATGCGCCAAAAATCTTCATACTGTCGTATTCTACAAACTTCTCTATCTATTTAGAACTGGATTGTCGGCGCCAAGTATAAAACAAATACACATTCGAATTCATACATGTCGCCCTTAATGTCAGGAACAGAAGCTTTTTTTTTCCGTAAAAATACCTGCTGCAGTTCACAATATTGCGTGAAAAATGCTGCGTGAACCCAGCCCTGCTGAGCAAAACATGACTCAGAGAGCCGGGGCCCCGCATGTTTAGAACCCTAGAAATGCCCAGGGCACTATATCAAATGAAAGCTGAGCTCTGATTGGTTGCTATGGGCTGATTGGTTGCTAGGGGAAAACAATGAAAATCATACTGCGAGACAGTTTTTATACATAAGGCTCTATAGGTCCTTATGCAACATTACAAACATAACCTCAACTGCAGACAACAAGACCCGAAGGGTAAGTGAATGATAACCTAACTATTTATATGCTGCTAAAGTAGCTCAGGCAAGATGGCCGCCCCCTTAATCATATACAGACGACATAATTGAGAAATCTACCATCAAAAAGTAAAAATGGCGAAGAAGAAAATAATATGGATCTGTATCTGGTTTTAATTCTTGCTCATTGACTTTATAGGTCCGGGCGGTCGCCATCTAACTCTGCACGGATGTTCTGGAACTAATTGTGCAGCTTCAGGAAGAAAGAGCCGCTGTCAGCAGCAGCAGCCGGGTTCTCTACTGAGAAGGCAGGGATGGATAATTACCGTCACTGCCTTCCCAATCACTGTATATACAGTAAAGCACTAACTGAGCGCTGTATATGCAGAAAGCCTCCCACCTTCCTGACCCTGGCACTCATGTGGTCACCTGGACTTGGTAGTTTCATTAGCTGCTAGGTCTTATCAGATTCAGATCAGCTCTGTAGAGCCTTCAGGGGCTCTATTCCCCCTGCAACTGAGGCTTCTCTATCAGCTACAGGTGAAGCAACAAAACAAATTAGAAATGCCTCACAAAGCTCTTTTTCCAACCTCCCTAACCAAAAAAAAAAATATGAATATTGATATGGAAAATTAAAAATAAAATGCATAAAAATATAAAAATGGTATGAAAAAAAATCCACATTAACAGCCCAAACTGCAACTTTTAGCCCTTTTAATGACCCCAAAACATATAATCTGTATAAATGTACGTGGTGGAAAAGTATCACAATTACTAAACTTTTTATAGCGTCCGTTTTGCTGTTAAAAAGTAAGAAACAATGTGAAAATCTGACTTTTTTTTAAACTATTTTTCCTGATGTTATTATAAAAAAAAGAAAAAAAAAATCGGTAGAGTAACGAAGGGCCAAAAAAGTGTTCTAGCAAACTTTCATGTCCTATGGAAAATGCAGCCGTTCAGGAGCTGGTTAAATGAGTTGTTCAAGACACCCACACACACAGACACACACTCTGTCACTCTTTAACCCCTTCAGGTCACAGTTCTCTTTAGTTTAAATGTTTCCCTCCCGAGCTTCCAAGAGCTCTAACTTTTTTCTATTTTTCCATCCATACAGACAAATGAGGGCTTGTTCTTTGCAGGACAGGATTTACTTTTTAACCCCTTACTGCCGCAGCCAGTTCTGACCTCTATGACAGCACGCAGACCACGCTGATGTAAGTGGTTCCGAATGCTCTGACGTGACACTTTGTGGCCTCTCACCTCCATTAAACGTGCCTGGAGTTGTGTGACATTCATCATCTGGCTCCGCAGGGCATTGGTTACAATGAAGCAGTCATCAGTGGGTGATGGAGACAAAGGACGTCCACTTCTTTGCCTTTCTGTGCCTCTTTCAGTCTCTCTGTATCTCTGATATAACTTGCTGAGGACAATCTGTGACACTCTAAGCTCAGTGGCCACTTCCGTCTGAGAGTGTCCTGCTTGAAGCCTCAATGGCGAGGTCCTGCTGATCAATTGTAAGGTGTTTAGATAAAGCCACAGCACACCACAGATTTTAAAGAAGGATGAAAAATGTATTTACAAGTAGACTGCTCGACACACTCCTATACCCTGCCACTACCAGACGTTTCTGATAAAGGCCATCCGGCCGAAAACGGTCAATTGGTCCGGTTCTCTCTATGGCCTCGTTCACACGGCTTATTTTGGGACGGATTTCAGTCCGTATTGCGCACTGTACTGCGTTGCAATACGGCTGAAATCCATCGCAGGCATTACGGTAATCCGCAGTTCTCATAGAGAACTATGGATTCCGTCTCCTCTCCCCACTCGGCGTATTAGTGACATGCACATTATCCCAGCGGGATACGCTCTGTGGATAATGGCTGTCTATGGGGCCGGCGAGCTGCCGCCCCCTGTTCTGTCCCCACATGAGGCGAATGAACGTGTAGCTGGCTGGTGGGTAGTGACTGGAGACTTTCCTACCTTCATAACCAGAATGTGGAGCAGACAGGACCAGAGCAAACGCGGCTTCCGTAGCTATATATGCAATAACACGGTGATGTGAATCAGAATGTGGTTTATTCACCTTGAATACAGCTATAATCACTGATACAGAACTGCGGCTATCTCTGTAGTAGCTTTCCTTGTAGAAACCTTGGTGAAGTTGTTGCTGCTGTTGTTGTTTGGTGTTTGTTGCTGCTGTGCTGCTGCTGGTCAGAAATTGATGCTTCAGCAAGCCCAACACGTGCTCCAGTCACAGTAAGATGCAAAAATGGCAGCTACAGGAAGTGACTAGCACTGGGCTCCAAAAAAACAACACCTTTGACAAAACTTTATGAACAAAGACAGAGGGAGCACAAGTAAATTCTGGTCAGAAGATGGCAGCTCAGCAACAATATGGAAAATAAAGAACTAAATAACAATACCTATAACTGAGGAGAACAGCATACTCCCCATCTGAAATTCTCATAGGGGGATTTCACTATAAACTAATGTCTATAACACATAGTACACAACCTGTAACAAAGCATGTTAGAATACAATATAAAACACTAAGTCCTGTTTCTCAACGTAGGAATATGGAATAAAATTCTCAATGGGCAGTATCGGAATGAGTTCGTTGATTGGCCTTGCAAATGTTTTAGGCTCACCCTTCCTAGATATCTTCAACTCCACCTTCCGGATCTTGCCATCTTTGCTGTGAAGAACCTTTGTAACTAGTCTCATGGGCCAATCAATCCTTTCTGTTTGTTGTTTCTTTATCAACACAAGGTCTCCTTCTTTCAGATTAGGTTTGTGGTGTTGCCATTTCTTTTTCTTTGGTGAAATGCGGCTGGGTGGAAGGAGTGCATTGTGGTAACCACAGGGAAGTGGCTGAGGTGGAGGCACTGAGCTGGAGGGCAAATATTTTGCATCTCCTTTGTTAATTCCTGTCCCAAAATGAGTAGGTCACTCTGATGGAGCTAATGACAGGTGGGTGTGTTGATCCAAGAGTTCTTTTGTTTCACTAGGTTTCCTTGGGGTTCCAGTTGGTGATGAGCAGACTTTCGACTTGTTTCCCTAGTACTTTGGGATTCCTTGGGAGGAATCAGTGGATCAACAACTAAAGGTTGCTGTCTGTGTAGGTTCTCCAGCTCCTTTTGGTGGATAATTTCATCCAACATCTCAAGTCTGGCCAAGCTCTGCTTCCATGAAATTTCTTGCTGTTGTGCAAACATTTCAGCTTGGGCTGGTTGCAAGAAACCATGTCCTGGACTCTGACACAATGCAGATGGCACCCCAAGAAATGGTGGTCTCAGGTTTGGCCCCAAGGTGATGTGAGGGGCGTTTTGTGGTGACAGCAGTGGAGGTGGGTGAGACATCTCCCTGTCAGTGATGTGGGAAGTATCCCGATGCTGTGGCAGGCCTTGCTTCCTCCTCTGTCTCGAGAAATTACTGGAGGTGGATATGTGAGCTTCCATTGGTCCGGTGTTTCGCACCACAACAGCTGTCACTTCTTGTCGTGCCCAGAGCAGAATACTGAGTTGGTACTGCCATGGTGTTAGACAGTTGGTACAGCCGTTGTTGTTGTTCCTCAAAACTGCTATGCTCATTAAGTGCTGACATCATATGTCTGTAGTGCTCTTCAGGGG
Organism: Phyllomedusa bahiana; assembly: GCA_025379985.1. NCBI lineage: Eukaryota > Metazoa > Chordata > Amphibia > Anura > Hylidae > Phyllomedusa > Phyllomedusa bahiana. Next base: position 7,219 of record JAODAL010076285.1, on the reverse strand, counting down.
TCATTTGAGCCAATGGCTCCTCCAGCAATGGAGTCTAAGAGTTTTCCTTCGGAGACTCGCTTCTGGCCTTCCTGCTTTCCAGTGGGCAATCGCTGTTACTGTTGGAAGAGCAGTCTCGCTTCTTGCCTAAAAGGTCATCTGTAGATGCAAAACTGTGCTAATGGCTGTTTCTCTTATTCTGATTCTCGGGCATAACGAGTTGGTGGCTCTGATGAAGGTTGGAGATGATGCTGGCAAGGTCGCTGTCACAGCTGCAAGATGTGTCTTGGAAGGAGATGTTTAAGTTCCAATGCGCCCGTATCCAGCACTCCTCGTTCTTCTTTAAGGATGGAGCCGGTTCTGCATGGTTGTTCCGGAATATTCTCTCCATAAATGTGACAACGTGACTTCCGGGGCGGGCTCACTGAGAGTGGCCACGTTTTAGAGGAGCTCTGTCTAAGAGACTGAATATCAGCCTTAAAAACAGAATATTCCGCCGTAGAAAGACAGCCCAGCCTACACAAAGACAGAGCAAGCTGGTAATCTCCCCCGGAAGACAAGGAGCAAGATCGCTCCGGTGGATCCTGGACGCAGAACACGGCGACAGGGAGGCCCCCAGAGCCGCAGCCTGCAGACAGCCAGGAAAGAGCGCAGGACGGCGGAGACTCACCCATAGGTGCCCGATTCGCCAGACACCGAGGGGCTACACTGCAGAAGCAGCATCGAGTGTCCAGACGCCGCGCCCGACTCCTCTGCCCGCCGACGAAGAGGTACGGGGTACTGCGGGCTCCGTAGCCTGGAGATCAGGCTGACGGGGCGAGGCAGCGGAGGGACACTGACGCGGCCGAGGGGCACAGACTGGCATAATGCACTCCAGTCGCCGCTATAACCAGGTGGGGCAGAAACACAGGCGCTAGGAAGCTACAAAGAGCGGGACTCACCGAACACCCGCGACCCTGCTTCCCGGCGGGCGGGAAGAACGCCCATATCACGCTCCTGCAGCTCCTGCTAAACATCTGCAGTGGGTCAGCCTGCCAACACCGAAGCGACATAACGGCCGAATAATCCTCGGTGTCCCTGTGGCAATCGCTTGAAAGAAGGGCCAGATTTATATGTACATAATCTTTCTTTGTGGACGCCACTCTTATACCATTTACTTCCCCCACGATCCTTTGCGTCTGCTCCAAGAATCCCCGAATTACTGGATCTTGCGGCATTCGCAGATGATGTTCTGCTAATCATCCAAAATCCCCGATCCGCTCTGTCAGGTATTATTCGGACATTGGAGGAGGTGGGAGCCCTGGTGGGTTACTCAGTTAATCTAGATAAAACGCAAGCCCTTATGCTGAAAGGACCGTCTAGACCAACCTGGGCCTCCCACCTACCGTTCAAGTGGTGTACGTCTTCACTAGAATACTTGGGGGTGAAAATTCCCAGGAATCCGGCCCAGATTTACAAATGCAACATTACGACATACATAGAGGCAATGGACAATGTCCTTAAATCCTGGAGATCCCTACCTCTGTCTTATATAGGAAGGGGAAACCTATACAAACTTGCAGAATTTTCTAAACTTTTATACATCTTACACACACTTCCGGTTTACATTAGGCCCAAAGTTATTAAAGCAATTAACGGCCTAGTGCGCAAATTCATATGGAATGGGAAGAGACCTCGCATCCCGCTGGTTATCCTACAGCAGCCAAGATCCAACGGAGGTCTTAACTTTCCCGATGTAGCACACTACAATTTAGCTGCTCTGATGCGACACGTGGCTGACTGGCTGCAAAACACCTCAGTTTTTACGAACACGGTACAAGATCAGTTAAACATGGGGCCAATCTCCCTGACCAACTTCCTCCATATGTCATATCAAAACCTGACTACATACCAAAAGTCGAATCCGCTCTTCATATCCTCCTGGAAGGCATGGCAAAAAATACGGACTGGGATGGGAGCGAGTCCAGGGGCCTCTTTATTCCTAACATTATTGGCTAACCCAGGATTTCAAAATGGGCATCCACACAGGGAATTCAAAGCCTGGTATACAGCAGGGATCCACAACATATCTCATTTAATAGACACAAGGACCAGAGCCATAATCCCCTTAGATGAGCTAAGGACGAAATTCCCGGGTGCTAACATGTCTTTTTTTGCATACTTAAGCGCCAAAAGCTATATCTCCAAAATCATGCCACAGCTGGGGGAAGAGGATTGGGACCCGGGGATACGGAAGCATATGACCTATGGCACCTCTAACAGAGGTTTTACTTCATACCATTATAAATTCATCCACAATCCAATCAACTACAACACTTCAAACATGGCCCTTACCAAATGGGTGCAGGAAGACCCTAGTCTAGATGTCTCCACCCTGCTAACAGCATTTCGAAACAACAGGAGGTTTCTGCCATCAAGCAGGTACCTGGAGATGACCCTACAGCTATATCATAAAGCATACATCACCCCCATCCGGGGACATAAGATGGGCATTTTTAATGGAGATAACTGCTTCAGATGCAGGACAGAGGGGGCTAACCTCTTCCACTGCTTGTGGGAATGCCCGATAATCCAAAAATTCTGGAAGCAAATAGCTGATTTTACTACAACTCACTTAACAAATTATGTCCCTCTCACTCCCTTATGGGCGATATGCGGTCACATCGACATGGAGTCGACCGGGTGCACGCCGAGTAGCAGAAAACTACTACATATAATCTCACAGGCAGGAGTGAAAGCCATCCTCCAAACATGGATAAACCCAGCGCCTCCCCCCTTTAAACTATTTTTGGAGAAACTATCATTCAACATGAAAATGGATTGGGTGAGATATGGGAGAGCTTTATTGCCATCTTGCCCCAGAGAATCCGACAAGCGATCAGGGAATGTTTCGAATTAACGCCATGGTATTTGGGACGGATTCTGGAGGGTGATGCTCCAATATAAATGATGGTGGTAACAGGGGGGAAGGGGTTCTGGGGGTCCGGGGTGTCGTCCTTCTGCTGCGGGTCCTGACTGTCTGTGTGAGCGACAAGTTACATGGTTTAAAGGCTATAAAGACACATGTATCGATATGAGCAGACCTTACGGTTTCGAATACTGCCCACCAGGCTCCAATATGTATTCTAAACACATGACTCCGTGAACACACACATATACGGGTGGGTACAGAGGGTATTATGCATTCTGTAACACTAACATGCAAAAGGTCTTAGCACATGTTTAAACCATAATTGTAGTACAGCTACAAACATTGATGACTGTATGCCTCTATCCCAAGGCTGTTCAACTGACATGTTCTTTATAGCATCTCTTGTTTTTCTTGTTTTCTTTTTTATTTTATTGTTATTTTTGATTAAGAAAAGAAAATGAATGAGGCAGCACTATGCCGCCAGGAAACTGTCAATTACACAACTATATTGTACTTTCTAACATGACAATAATTGCCCTTATCACATGTGTTATACGGATATTCATTTGTATTTTCTCTGCTATGTTGGCTGGCATTTTGATGTCTAATAAAAATATTTTAAAGAAATGTGACAACGTGTTCTCTCATTTCAGGCTTGCTGTTTAGGGTATGCTGAAGAGAGTTAAATCTCGACAAAGCTTGTTCCTCGTTATTTGGGAGTCTTACTCTGGAAGCTCGGAGGGGTAATGGAGAAACCCAGTGATCGGTTTCATCCTTAGAGAACTCACTGTCCATTATCTTGAGGAATTCTCTGTCTTCTACTGACAAGGCTACTTTATCGTCATCCTTAGTTGTGAGAAACACTGATCTCCCCAGGTTGTCGGCATAGCGGGAGGGAATGACGTTGGGCAGCTGTATAAGGTCTGGGAGTTTCTCTTTCACCTCATAGTGTTGAGGGCACGGCTTGATGTAAGATTTGTGTCCGTCCCCTTGCACGTAAGTCTTAAAGGAGTCAATTCCTAGTTTGACACCTAGGTGCCTTAGGTGTGGTTGGTGAAATGCAGCTTCTGGGGTAGGAATCTCATCTCTGTGATCGGGTATATGGTCGCATTCGATCAGTGTAGGTAGGGGTATCTCTGTATCCCTGTTGATAGGAGAAGCAATTAATCCCTTTGCTCTTCTGCCACAAGTCTCCATGCTGCCTGAGCAGGTATTTAAAGTATAGGGTTTTGTGGGTCCTTTGATCCCAAAGGCTTCAAAGAACTTAGGTCCAGCTAAGGACCGGTTACTTTGGTCGTCAATGATTGCGTACATTTTTACGGCCCTTTCTGGTTGTCTCTCTGGGTAAACCTTGATAAGACATATTATGGCAAACATTTGTCCCTTTGGCTCTCCCAACATACCTCCGAGCATGAGCAGGAAACATCTGTGGCAGTGTAGCGTGTTTCTGGGGCTCCCCGCCATGGCTTGTAGCGGGAATACTGGTCACTGCAGTGGATGAATCGCTGGTGAGTGGGGTTGGGTGCATAGCTGTGCCATGTCTGTCGCTGTGATACTCCTCATACTTAATGGCAGATTTACAGTCCTTAGCCATATGCTCCAATGAAGCGCAGCATCTGAAACATGCACCTAGCTCAGTGAGGATTTTCTTGCGCTCCTGTATGAGTTTGGACCTAAATCCTCTGCATTTGTTTAGTGAGTGAGGTTTTTTATGAATGGGACATTCACGATTGAAGGACTTGTCTCCTGACGAGTTAGTTTGGTGTTTACCCGTGGGTGCTGCAGGTGGCGGCAGGTTAGTCTTTCTAACACTCACACGGTTCTTAAAGTCTCTGTGTTTCTGTGTGACGCCTTCATACCTTGAAGATGATGCAGGTGTGGTGTTGAGCTCCAGGAAGTCGAGACTGGGGTCATTCCTCATCTGGGCCTGCTCATCATTGAAACTGCAGAAATGAATGAATGGGGGAAAGGTGACATTGTGTGTTCTTTTGAATCTTGATACTAATGTTGCCCACTTCTCTTGCAAACTGTAAGGCAGCTTTACGACAATTGGATTCACCCCATGGGCGGTATCCAGATAGCATAGTCCAGACAGACAAGGGTCTCTTTTAGCGAGTTCCATGAGCAGATCACTTAAGTCCTGAAGTTTGTGGACTTCCTTGAGATTGATCTTTGGAATGTTCTGCAGTCTCTTGAATAGGGCTTTCTCTATTGCTTCAGCACTGCCAAAGGTACGTTCAAGTCTCTGCCAGGCAGCGGCAAGACCTGCTTGTCCCACACAGACAGTTCTGAGGCTCTTGATGCGATTTGTAGAGCCTGGGCCCAGCTATTTGACCATGAGATCAAGCTCCTGCTCTGCGGCTAGGTTAAGGTTGGCAATGGCAGCTTTGAAGGTTGCTTTCCAGGCTCTGTAGCTCTCTGCACGGTCATCAAATTTTGAAAGACTGGTGTTAATCAGCTCCCTGCTAACCATGTACCTAGCGAACTCAGATATATCTGCTTTCTCACTGCTTGTTGCAGTGTCAACTCGTGGTACCCCTTGGTTGCCTGGCGTGAAAGGGTGAGATGTTCCCGGGTAGAATGATGTTGCTGCAGGGTTGAGCTGTGGTTTAGCCTCTGGAAGTTCTGATGTCCGCTGCTCACGCTGTGGAACTACACCAGAAAACACCTGATAGCCATCTTCCTGTGATACCTGTCATTGAGAAGGCACATCTGGGTGATGATCATTACTTTGTGTGGGTTCTGTGGGTGGCACCAGAGCTGCAGGTAGAGCTGACTTTGAGGTTTCCCTGTTGTCAACTTGAACAGTATTAGAGACAGGGGGCACTTCAGGTAACTGTTTCAGCACATAGTCACTGGTGCGATCAACTGGATTGTCTGTTTCTTTTTTTTTTTTTTATAAACAACTGTTTATTGAGTTTTCCAATATTTCCAGAAAATAAAAGGCAAAACATACATACATACATACATGTTGCCCCAAAAGGGCGCCAGATACAGGTATTATATTGTAACAACATAGTAGATAATCACCATAGATTCCATCTCAAATGGTCACAAAAGGAATCAAGATAAATAAAAGAAAAAATAACTGTTAAACAACATACAGCAAGAAAATCGTGCTCAATACCTGAACAAAGCGTGCATGACTCCCTCTCTCATTTAACATGTAAAATGGTACATACCATATATTGCTATATTTATAGTTCTCACTATGGGACAGATAGCTAACTCAGGATTTGCTCAGTCGCGAATGCTCAGTCTACCTAATGATCCGCCTATTTCCTGTTTGTAGTACCAGCCCGTGTACTGGAAAGTGCGCATCAGGGCCTTCAGTTCCCTATCAGAGTAATGAGACTCTATGAAGGAGCGCCAGCGTTTAAAAGAACCCTCTGTCCGAACTTCCTTGCATCTTTCTGTTTCTAATTTATCTGCAATTAAGTAAGTTCTGAATTGGTCAGCGATCATGGAAGCTGGGGGTAAGGAGGGCTTGATCCAAAAGGATAGCAAGCAGCGCTTGGCGACCAAAATAACTATGTGAATTATTGCAGGGAGTCTCTGGGGTTCCCCGAGCGCCCTTCCACTTTCATCTTTCGGGGGTCTAGGGCTATGAAAGATTAGTAAATCATGATGTTTTTCTAGAGTTACATTAAAGTGTACTTTGACATACATTAAAAAGCTGTCCCAGTACCCCTGCACATGGGTGCATTCCCAAAGGCCGTGCCACATATCAGCTTTGTGTTTTCCACACTTAGGGCAACTTTGGAGCCTATCTGGGAATTTCTGAGTGGGGGGCAAGTTAAAGCCATAGATGGCATTATGGGCAATTTTAAACTGCGACTCCCTCCAATTTTCACAGATGATATGTTTTTTGACCGACCCCAACCCCTGAATTATTTTATCTGGTAGTTGTTCATCCCCAGGTGGCGGGCCCAAAAGCGGAAGACTTGCGATTCCGTGCGAGCCGAGGTCCATTTTCTCATGACCCCATAGAGTCCAGACAAGCTGGAGTTCCCTTTACTAGAGGCCATGAAAGCATCGTAAGTGTTCGGGGTCATCTCTTTCGAGATGTCTTTCAACCTAGAGGTACAAAAGTAGTACAGCTGGTAAGCGGCTAGTAATTGCGGTCTAGGGAGTGCAAATTTGGTTACCATCTCCGAGGGAGAGAGCCAACGCCGTTCAGTTTCATGAATGAGCTGTCCCGCTTCCCTCAGCCCAGACCCCCGCCACATTGCAAACATGGGGTTAGTTCGTCCTAGGGGAAAGTCTGGGTGATCCCAAAGAGGCATGTGTTTAGAGATCAGGAAACGTCCACCCCCCCGGTCTCCTTCA
>JAODAL010076284.1:0-13690 GCA_025379985.1 Phyllomedusa bahiana | reverse complement strand
GTTAATAAGTCCCCAGTTCCCCATTTATGGAGCATTTTTTGCAATAGGTTAGTGTAGGGACTCACAAGTTATGAGAAACATTGACATGGTTTGCAAATTAGCAGAATATAGTGGCCACCGTATCAACTAATCAGGGCCATTCCTACGAGCGGGAGAGGCGCAGGGGCTCTGCTCACCCGAGGGGGGCGCCACGGCCGCCCACCTCGCCCGCCCGGCGATCAGCCTCTGCACGGCAGCTTCTACAGGGAGAAGGCAGGACGAATCGTTACCGTCCTGCCTTCTCTCCTTTATGTACAGCGCTCAGTGAGCGCAGTACATACACAGCAACGTCGCAGGGGGCGTGATCCGAGGCTTTTTCATCACGCCCCCAGGGACGCTGGATCTCCAAAGCCGGCAGCTCCTGCCGGCCGAGGAGATCCAAGGGCCTGCTTGACGGCGTAAGTGGCGTGATGACGTCACACTTCTTACATTGTTCACCAGCTCCAGGACCTGGAACATGGAGGGAGCATGTAAAGGTGAGTAGCTTTTTTTTTCCTTCCCATTCACTAAAGGGGGGGCAACCTACCTGGCTACCATGGGACAACTACCTGGTGGCAGCTACATGGCTACTATGGGGCAACTACCTGGCTCCAGGGTGGGCAGCTACCTGGCTACTCTGGGGCAACTATCTGGCTACAGGGGGGCAGCTACCTGGCTACAGGGGGAAGCTACCTGGCTACTATGGGGCAACTATCTGGCTACAAAGGGGCATCTATCTGACTACAGGGGGCCAACTATCTGGCTACGAGGGGCCAACTAACTGGCTACAAGGGGACAACTATCTGGCTACAAGGGTAAAACTATCTGGCTACAAGGGGATAACTATCTGGCTACAAGGGGATAACTATCTGGCTACAAGGGGGCATCTATCTGACTTCAGGGGACCAACTATCTGGCTAAAAGGGACCAACTATCTGGCTACAGGGGGCAACTATCTGGCTACCAGGGGGCATATAACTACTTGGCTACAGGGGAAAAATAGCTACCTGACTAGCAGTGGGGAACTACCTGGCGACAGGGGGCAAAGAACTACCTACATGAGCCTATATAACTACATAATGGGGAACTAGATTTCTGCTGATTGGGGGGGGGGGGGGGATATAACAACCTATCTGCTTAATAGGGGACCAAGATACCTACCTAATGTACCTACGTATTGTCTTAGGGAATTTAACTACTTCCTATATTGATATACAAAACAAGACTAAAACTTGATGCACAAAAGGGAGCCCCATAACCGTTTCGGGGCACTTTTAATGTTTGGGACACAAGGGGATAATTATTACCATTTGGGGCATTATATAGCAGGAGTTTGCACAGTGATAGGAATTGGTAGAGAAGTGCTGATAAAGTGAGGAGTCTAAGATGTTTGTTTTGTAAATTCTACAGTGAAGAGTCGTTGTCAGGAGAAGTCATCGTGGCGGTCTGGGACAGATGGAGAAGAAGAAGGGAAAGAGAACAACTCTTCAGAGATGTTTCCTGTAAGTCCCTTGATGTAAATTTACTGTAATCAATTATATGTCTCCAGAGCCTGGTATCCTGGTATCCATCTCTCTATGGTCACTGTATGGCGGTAATATTGGTTGTAGTATAATGGCTTATATTCAGTAATGGTGTGGTGTTATTCAGTCCCTATGTGGTGGTGATATATGGTCATGGGGTGGAGGTATTATTTGGTCAATATGGAGTGGTGATATGTGGTGGTTATATGTGGTCATGGAGTTGCAGTATAATTCAGTCACTATATGCTGGTGATATGTGGTCACAGTGTGGCGGTATTCGGTCCCTATGTTCTGGTGATATGTCGTCTTAGTAGGACATTGGTACTATTAGCCTGGGATTCTGGTTTTGTGTAGAAGTGTTATTTGGCAACTGTATGACTATTATTTAGTAGTTTTATACATAGCACATTGTGTTAAAGATTTCTTATTTTTTGGATTTGGTTGAGGGGGGAGGGGGGGGGGTGAAATTTCGTTGGAAAACAGCCCGCAACTAATCCCTTTATTGATTTTTCCGGGATGTCTTTTTTTGCCAATAATGGGGAAAAAGGGTTTTGTCAGATTTTGTGGGGGCCCTAAAAATAAGTGGCAAGCTCGCCCAATCGAATGTAGGGGGCTCGTATTTTGTAAGCCTCAAGGTTTGTACCGCAATATTTGTTTAAATGGCCCCCTTGTTTATCTTTATGCAAGTAATATTCCACCCAAACCTCCTCATACATGGTGTGGTTTTGGCCTTGTGGTTGTGTTTTTGAATACAAAAACCCCCATGAGGTAGAAGCCATTTGTCCTCATTTTAGGGGGAAAATTCCTTTCCACTCAATTTGGAAATGCCTTTTCCTGTGCCCCCGTCCCCCAAAAAGAACAAAAATTTTATATTTTGGTTGACCAGTGATTGTATAATGGGGAAAAATTTTTTTCATCTGGGGAAATCTATCCCCCTTTTAAATACACCCTATTTGCCTTGGCAGTGCTGCCGGGACAGGGGCGCACAATCAGGTTTTTTCTGTCCACCGGGTTCCCAAGTCTTCTCCATCACTATACCCGCCTTTTTCCTTCTCTTGGCATAACCTTGCATTTTTCTCTGTTTAAAACCCCATCTGCCATTCTCTGCCCGGCCTACAAAATTTTTACTATGTGAATGGTGTGGGGCAGGGCGCATGTGTGGGTGTCAGGCAGAGGCGCTGTGTGTAAGTGGTTGGGGAGAGGCGCTTTTTGTAAGGGTGTGGGGCGGGTGTTTGGGTGGTGCGGGCAAGGGCTTGTGTAAGTGGTGTCAGCAAGGCGCTATTGTAAGTGGTGCAGGCAGAGGCTATGTGTAAGGGGCAGGCAAGGGGCTATGGTACGGGTGTCAGGGAGGGCGCTATGTGAGGGTGTCAGGCAGAGGGCTATGGGGCGGGGTGGGGCAGAGGCGCTATGTGTAAGTGGGTAGGCAGGGGTGCTTGTGAAAAGGGGTGTCAGGCAGAGGCGCTATGTGTACGCGGTGTCGGGCAGAGGTGCTATGTGTAAGCGGTGTGGGGCAGAGGCGCTATGTGTAAGTGGTGTCGGGCAGAGGCGCTATGTGTAATCGGTGTGGGGCAGAGGCGCTATGTGTAAGTGGTGTGGGGCAGAGGCGCTATGTGTAAGTGGTGTCAGGCAGAGGCGCTATGTGTAAGTGGTGTCAGGCAGAGGTGCTATGTGTAAGTGGTGTCGGGCAGAGGTGCTATGTGTAAGTGGTGTGGGGCAGAGGCGCTGTGTGTAAGTGGTGTCGGGCAGAGGAGCTTTTGGGTAATGGTGGGGGGCCCAGGGGAATGTGTAAGGGTGGGCAGAGGTGCTATGTGTAAGTGGTGTCAGGCAGAGGTGCTATGTGTAAGTGGTGTCAGGCAGAGGTGGCCCCCCCCCCATTGTATTCAGGTAGTGCCCCCTCTGTTGCCAGTTAGTGCCCCCATAGTAGCCAGGTAGTGCCCCCTCTGTTGCCAGGTATTTCCCCCCTGCCCTTGTAGCCAGGTATCCCCCCCTCTGTTCCCAGGTTTTTGCCCCCTCTGTTCCAGGTAGTGCCCCCCCCATTTAGCCGGTAGGCCCCCTTTTGCCGGGTATGCCCCTCTGTTGCGGTAGTCCCCCCCCCTTCCATTTTTTTAAGCCTCTGCCCGACACCGTTCACATGGGCCCCCTTGCCCCAAAACCCAATTACACAAGCACCCCGCCTGACACCGCTTACACAGCGCCTCTGCATGACACCACTTACACATAGCACCTCTGCCCGACACCGCTTACACATAGCGCCTCTGCCTGACACCACTTACACATAGCGCCTCCCCACACCACTTACACATGGCCTCCGCCTGACACCACTTCACAAAAAACCTCTGTGCACCGCTTAACTAGCCCCTTGCCTGACCCCAACTTAACATACCCTCTCCCTAAAACCCACTTAAATCGCCTCCGCCCGACACCACTTACACACAGCGCCTCTGCCCGACACCACTTACACATAGCGCCTCCGCCCGACACCACTTACACACAGCGCCTCTGCCCCACACCGATTACACATAGCACCTTTTCCCCTGACACCACTTCACACAGCCCCTCCCCGAAAACATTTTACAAAAAAAACGCCCTCTCCCCCACACCACTTAACATGCGCCTGCCCACACCCTTACACATAGGGGCCTCTCCCCCACACCACTTACCAAGCCCTCTCCCACCCACTACACAAGCCCCCTGCCTGACCCATTACAAAAGCGCCTTGCCCTACCCTTTTACAAAAGCGCCCCCGCCCCACTTAACATCCCTTCCCCGCCCATTACCTACCCTCTACAGACCCGCTTACACATAGCACCCTCCCCGACACCCTTACACATAGCCCTCTGCCTGCACCGCTCACACAGCGCCGTGCCCCACACCACACACACACCCCTCTCCCCCCACCCATTACACATAGGCCTCTGCCCCAACCCGTTTAACTTAGGCCTTCCCCCCAAAACCACTTACACAAAAGCACCTTCCCTGACCCCACTTCCCAAAAGCACCTCTGCCCCAAACCCCACTTACACACAGCGCCTCCGCCTGACACCACTTACAAAACCCCCCCGCCCAACACCATTACACACAGGCCTTCCGACACCACTTACACAAGCCCCTCTGCCTGACACCCTTACCATAGGCCCCCCCTGACCCCACTTCACTAGCGCCTCTGCCTGACACCGCTTACACATAGCGCCTCTGCCTGACACCGCTTACACATAGCACCTCTGCCCCACACCACTTACACATAGCGCCTCTGCCTGACACCGCTTACGCATGGGCCTCCCCCTTTCACCCTTACACACGGCCTTGCCCCACACCATTTTAAACATAACCCCTCGTGACCCCCTTTCCCAATAGCGCCCCCCCCCCAACCAATTACACATAGCGCCTCTGCCCCACACCACTTACACATAGCGCCTCTGCCCCACACCACTTACACACAGCGCCTCTGCCCCACACCACTTACACAAAGCGCCCGCCCACCCACTTAAACAAGCGCCCTCTGCCTGACACGTTTAAACCCTTTACACCTCTGCCCGACACCACTTACAATGCGCCTTGCACACCCACTTACACATGCCCTTGCCCACCCCCCACTTACACCTGGGCCCCTTGCCTGACCCACTTACACCAGGCCTTGCCCGACACCGCTTACACATAGCGCCTCTGCTCGACACCACTTACAATAGGCCTCCCCAAACCCCCATTTAACATAGCGCCCCCCCGCCTACACCATTACAAAGCGCCTTGCGACACCCTTAAACAAAAAAACCTCTCCCCGACACCACTTCACATAGCCCCTTCCCCCACACCATTACACATAGCCCCTCTGCCCCACACCCTTAAATGCGCCCTCCTGCCCCCCTTTTAAACTAGCGCCTCTGCCCCCACCACTTACCACGGCCTCTCCCTGACCCCATTTTACACTTTGGCCCCCTCCGCCCGACACACTTACACTAGCGCCTTGCCGGGACCCACTTAACACATAGCACCTCGCCTGACACCTTACACTTTGCGCCTCCCCCCGACCCCCTTAACACCAGCGTCGGCCCCACCCACTTACCACAGCGCCTCCCCCCAACCCCATTAACCCGCGCCCCTTGCCCCCACCATTTCCCACATACGCCTCTCCCCCCACACCACTTAACATAGCGCCTCCCCTTTCACCGCTTAAATAGAAGCTCTGCCCCACACCACTTACACATAGCGCCTCCGCCCCACACCACTTACACATAGCGCCTCTGCCCGACACCACTTACACATAGCGCCTCTGCCTGACACCACTTACACATAGCGCCTCTGCCTGACACCACTTACACATAGCGCCTCTGCCTGACACCACTTACACATAGCGCCTCTGCCCGACACCACTTACACATAGCGCCTCCGCCCCACACCACTTACACATAGCGCCTCCGCCCGACACCACTTACACATAGCGCCTCTGCCTGACACCACTTACACACAGCGCCTCTGCCTGACACCACTTACACATAGCGCCTCTGCCCGACACCACTTACACATACCCGCCTCCCCTGACCCCCGCTTACACAAACGCCTCTCCGACACCACTTACACATAGCGCCTCTGCCTGACACCACTTACACATAGCGCCTCTGCCCCACACCACTTACACATAGCGCCTCTGCCCCACACCACTTACACATAGCGCCTCTGCCCGACACCACTTACACATAGCACCTCTGCCCCACACCACTTACACATAGCGCCTCTGCCCCACACCACTTACACACAGCGCCTCTGCCTGACACCGCTTACACATAGCGCCTCCCTACCCATTACACATAGCACCCCCCCCCCGACACCACTTCAATGTTCTCTGCCTGAACCACTTCACTTAGCCCCTCTTCCCGCCCCTTTTACACCAAATAGGCCTCGCCGGGACACCACTTACACACGGGCCCCTCCCCCACCCCCCTTTCCCAAAATGCACCTCTGCCCGACACCACTAACACATAGCCCTTCAGACACCACTTACAAATGGGCCCTCGCCCCCCACTTCCATAGCCCCTCTGCCCGACACCACTTACACATAGCCCCTCTGCCCCACACCACTTACACATAGCGCCTTCCGAACCACTTCACAAGCCCCTCTGGACACCATTACACCAGTGCCTGCCCCACACCACTTACACATAGCGCCTCTGCCCGACACCACTTACCTAGCCCTTGCCCCCACTTACACTAGCGCTTGCCGAACCACTTACACATACGCCTTCCGAACCACTTACACATAGCGCCTCTGCCCGACACCACTTACACATAGCGCCTCTGCCTGACACCACTTACACATAGCGCCTCTGCCTGACACCACTTACACACAGCGCCTCTGCCCCACACCACTTACACACAGCGCCTCTGCCCCACACCACTTACACATAGCGCCTCTGCCTGACACCACTTACACATAGCGCCTCTGCCCGACACCACTTACACATAGCGCCTCTGCCTGACACCACTTACACATAGCGCCTCTGCCTGACACCACTTACACATAGCGCCTCTGCCCGACACCACTTACACATAGCGCCTCTGCCTGACACCACTTACACATAGCGCCTCTGCCTAAACCCCATTAACATAGCGCCTCCCCCCTAAACCCCGCTTACCACAGCGCCTCTCCCCCAAAACCTTACACTAGCCCCCTCTGCCCCACACCGCTTACACATAGCGCCTCTGCCCCACACCGCTTACACATAGCGCCTCGCCCCCACTTACAATACACCCTGCCCCACCCACTTAAACCGGCCCCTCTCCTGATACCACTTACCCCAAAAGGCCTTGCCCACCCGTTTACCATAGCCCTCTGCCTGACACCACTTACACATAGCGCCTCCGCCTGACACCACTTACACATAGCGCCTCTGCCCACACACTTAACATAGGCCTTCCCTTTGAACCATTTAAACACGGCCCTGCTGACCCCACTTACCCCTACGCCTCTGCCCGACACCATTTACAATACGCCTCCGCCTGACACCCTTACAATACCCCCTCTGCCTGACAACCATTCACATAGCGCCTCTGCCGACCCCCATTTACATAGCGCCCTCCCCTGACACCACTTACAATAGGCCTCTGCCCGCCCCCTTACCATGCCCTCTGCTGACCCACTTACACAAGCCCCTTTGCCCGACACCCCTTAACATAGCCCTCCCCCCAAACCCCATTACCCGGCCCCTTTTTCCCTGTACCACTTCCACAGCGCCTCTGCCCGACACCGCTTACACATAGCGCCTCTGCCTGACACCACTTACACATAGCGCCTCTGCCTGACCCCGCTTACCATAGCCTCTGCCCGACACCACTTACACATAGCCCCTCTGCCTGACCCCACTTACACATAGCGCCTTCCCTGACCCATTACACCAGCGCCTCTGCCTGCACCATTACACATGGCCTCTCCCGAAACCATTTTACACATAGGCCTCTCCCTGATCCCCCTTCACACAGCGCCCGGACCCTTACACATAGCGCCTCTGCCTGATACCACTTACACACAGCGCCTCTGCCTGACACCACTTACACATAGCGCCTCTGCCCGACACCACTTACAATGGCCCCCCCTGACCCCCGCTTAAAACATAGCGCCTCTGCCCGACACCACTTACACATAGGCCCTCCCCCCTATACCATTTAACACAGCGCCCGACACCCTTCACATAGGCCTTCCCTGATACCATTTTAAACACGCGCCTCGCTAAATTACACATAGCCCCTCCCCCCCCCACCTTACACATGGGCCCCCCCGCCTGCACCCTTTAAACCATAGCGCCTTTCTGACCCCATTTACACTACACCTGCCCACACCATTTACAATTTACGCCTCTGCCTGACACCACTTACACATACCCTCTGCCGAACCAAATTCACATAGCCCCCTCGTAACAATTTACACATACCCCTTGCCTACACCACTTCCACAGCGCTCTGCCTACCCATTTTACACATAGGCCTTGCCCGACCCCATTACCATAGCGCCTCTGCCTGATACCACTTAAACAGCCCTCTGCCTGCCCATTTACACATAGCGCCTCTGCCCGACACCACTTACACATAGCGACACCGCCTGACACCGCTACACTAGCCCTCTGCCTGACCCCCTTACAAATAGCCCCTCCGCCTGCACCGTTAACACAGCGCCCTGCCCCCACCACTTACACATGCGCCTTGCCCACACCCATTAACATAGGTCTCCCCCAACCCGCTTACACATGCGCCTTGCCGCCCCTTTACAATAGCACCTCTGCCCCACACCATTTTACACACGGCGCCCTGCCGATCCACTTACAACAGCGCCCCTCCCCAACCCCGCTTACCATAGCCCTCTGCCTGACCCCCACTTAAAATAGCGCCTCTCCCTGACCCCACTTCAATCGCCTCTGCCCGACACCACTTACACATAGCGCCTCTGCCTGACACCACTTCACACGCGCCTTGCCTGAACCACTACCATAGCGCCTTGCCCGCACCAACAAAAATAGCGCCTCGCCTGACACGCTTACACATGGGCCCCTCTGCCTACCCCCATTTTACACATACGCCTCCCCCCTGAACCGCTTACACACACCCCCTTGCCCCACACCATTCCCAAATACGCCTCTGCCCCACACCATTACACATAGCGCCTCTGCCTGATACCACTTACACATAGCGCCTCTGCCCCACACCACTTACACACAGCGCCTCTGCCTGACACCACTTAAATGCACCCTCTGCCTGACACCACTTACACATAGCACCCTGCCGACACCCTTACACAAGCGACCTCTGCCTGACACCATTTACAAAAGCCCTCCCCCCCACACCACTTCCCGCCTGCCTGATCCCCATTAAAAAGCGCCTCTGCCCCACACCACTTACACACAGCGCCTCTGCCTGAAACAATTACACCACGCCTTGCCGGACCCCCGTTACACATACCCCCCGCCCGACACCATTAAACCCATAGCCCCTCTGCCTGACACCACTTACACACAGCGCCTCTGCCTGACACCACTTACCTGCCCCTTGCCTAAACCCCCTTTTTCACTTAGCCCCTCTGCCTGACCCCTTAAAAGCGCCTCCCGACCTCTTCCCAAACTCCCGCCCTGCCCGCACCACTTACACATAGCACCTCTGCCCCACACCACTTACACACAGCGCCTCTGCCGCACACATACACTAGCGCCCAAGCCTGACACCATTTAACACACAGCGCTTTGCCTGCCCCACTTAACATGGCCCTCTCCCCAACCCATTACACATAGCGCCTCTGCCTGACACCACTTACACACAGACCTCCGCCTGATACTACTTACACATAGCGCCTCTGCCCGACACCCTTCACTAGCCCCCTTTGCCCCCCCAAACCTTAACTGGGCCCCTCTCCCTACCCATTTTACACATAGGGTTGCCCGACACACTTACAACAGCCCCTTGCCCCAAACCACTAACATAGCCCCCTCGCCCACACCCCTTAAACATAGCGCCTCTGCCCGACACCACTTACACTAGCCCCTTTCTCCCCCACACCACTTAACAAGCGCCTCTGTGAACCCCACTTCACATAGCACCTTCCCCGACACCACTTACCTAGTCCCTCTGCCTGACACCACTTAAACACGGCATTTTTGCCGACACCATTAAAAATAGCCCCTCCCCCCCCACACCACTTCACATAGCGCCTCTCCCTTTACCCCACTTACACATAGCCCCTCTGCCTGACACCATTACACCACACCCCCCCCCTGACACCATTTACACACAGGCCTCTCCCTGCACCATTACCTAGCACCTGCCCCAACCTTACAAAGG
Organism: Phyllomedusa bahiana; assembly: GCA_025379985.1. Classification (NCBI taxonomy): domain Eukaryota; kingdom Metazoa; phylum Chordata; class Amphibia; order Anura; family Hylidae; genus Phyllomedusa; species Phyllomedusa bahiana. Next base: position 3,335 of record JAODAL010076284.1, on the reverse strand, counting down.
CCCCCCCCCCCACCCACTTAAAAACATAGCGCCTCCGCCCCACCCGCTTACCTGGGCCCCCTCTGCCTGACACCACTTACACTGGGCCCCTCCCCCACACCCCCATTTTCCCAAATAGCGCCTCCGCCACACACCGCTTACACATAGCGCCTCTGCCTGACACCACTTACACATAGCGCCTCCGCCACACACCACTTACACATAGCCTTTCCCCGACCCCTTTAAAAACATAGGCCTCCGCCAACACCACTTAAAATAGCGCCTCGCCCAGTTCACATACCCCTCTGCCTGACACATTTAACAATAGCACCTCTGCCCACACCCCACTTACACATAGGCCTCTCCTGTCACCATTCACATGCCCCCCCGCCCACCCACTTACACATAGGCCCTCCCCCAACCCTTACACAACCCCCCCCTCCGCCACCCCCCCCTTTACACATGGGCGCCTCTGCCTGACACCACTTAAACATAGCGCCTCTGCCTGACACCACTTACACAAAGCGCCTCGCCCAACCGCTTACACAAGGCCCCCTCTGCCTACCCCCTTTACACATAGCCCCTCTGCCCAAACCCCATTTTACACATAGCGCCTCTGCCAGACACCACTTACACATAGCTCCTCTGCCCTACACCACTACAACTGGGACCTCTGCCTGACACCACTTAACTCGCCCCGCACACACCACTTACACATAGCGCCTCTGCCCGACACCACTTACACATAGCGCCTCTGCCTGACACCACTTACACATAGCGCCTCTGCCCGACACCACTTACACATAGCGCCTCTGCCTGACACCACTTACACATAGCGCCTCTGCCCCACACCACTTACACATAGCGCCTCTGCCTGACACCACTTACACATAGCGCCTCTGCCCGACACCACTTACACATAGCGCCTCTGCCCGACACCACTTAACTAGCGCCTCTCCTGTACCACTTACCAAAGCGCCTCTGCCCGAACCGCTTTAAAACATAGCCCTCTGCCTGACCCATTTTACCATAGCGCCTTGCCTGATACCATTACCATAGCGCCTCTGCCCACACCACTTACACATAAAACCTTGCCCCACACCACTTACCATGCGCCTCTCCCCTGACACATTACACATACGCCTTGCCCCCACCACTTACCCATAGCCCCTCTCCTGACACCACTTACACATAGCGCCTCTGCCCGACACCACTTACAATACCCCTCTGCACGACCCCACTTCACTGGGCCCCTCTGCTGACCCACTTACACATGCCCCTTTCCCCTGACCCATTTAAATGCCCTCTGCCTGACCCCAAACCACATAGCGCTTCTCGTGACACCACTTAAATGCGTCCCCCACACCACTTACACATAGCGCCTCTGCCCGACACCACTTACACATAGCGCCTCTGCCCCACACCACTTACACACAGCGCCTCTGCCTGACACCACTTACACACAGCGCCTCTGCCTGACACCACTTACACATAGCGCCTCTGCCCCACACCACTTACACACAGCGCCTCTGCCGAACCACTTACAAAAGCCCCTCTCCCCCCACATCACTTACCAAGCGCCTCTGCCTGAACCACCACTTAAACATTCGTCCTGCCCGCACCACTTACACATAGGCCTTGCCTAAAACCCACTTACACACAGCGCCTCTGCCCGACACCACTTACACATAGCGCCCTCTGCCCAAATACTTCCCAACAGCGCCTTGCCTGAACCCCCCTTTACCCTAGCCCCTCTGCCCGACACCACTTACACAAAGCGCCTCCACCCGACACCACTAAAATGCCCTCTGCCCCACCCCACTTAAAAAAAGCCCCTCCATCCGACACCTCTTACACACAGCGCCTCTGCCTGACACCACTTACACATAGCGCCTCTGCCCCACACCACTTACACACAGCGCCTCCATCCGACACCGCTTACACACGGCCTCTCCCCCGACACCACTTACACAAAAACACCTCTCCCTACACCATTTACCACAGCGCCTCCATCCAACCGCTTACCACGCGCCTCTGCCCGACACCACTTACACATAGCGCCTCTGCCTGACACCACTTACACATAGCACCTCTGCCTGACACCACTTACACATAGCACCTCTGCCCGACACCACTTACACATAGCGCCTCTGCCTGACACCACTTACACATAGCGCCTCTGCCTGACAGGGCCGCCATACAGGGGGTACCAACCGGGGGTATCCCGTTTGGGGCCCGGGGGAAAAAGGGGGGCCCGGGCAAGCGGGCCCCTTTTTCCCTCATAGCAGAGGGGGGCCCCGGCGGCGAGCCGACAACCAGGCTCCGCCGGCCCACAGTGTGGGCCCCGAGCTCCTGGGGGCCCCCCGGAGGCAGTGCCGTCCCCCCGGGCCCGGGGCCCCGGATCCGGGGTCTCTGAACCCCCGGGCCCCGCGCCCCGAGCGCTCAGAGACCCCCCCGGGGAGTTGGGGACTAATGTCCCCATTTCCTGGGGCGCGGTGTCGCGGAGCCACCCCCACAGCGTGTCCCGGATCTCCCCGGAGGCTGAAGGCGTTTGGTCTTCAGCCTCCGGGGGCCGGCCCCTCTGTGCCCTAGGGGCACAGTGACTCACTTCCCGCGTGCCCATGCGGGGGGCAGGGGCCGGCAGGGGCAGGAGCGGCCGGGGGGGGGCGAGTCAGGTAAGTGACTGATTGTTTTTTTTTTTTTTATATAAGGGGGGCCCCGACTGCTGCCCAATCTAAAGGGGCCCCCACCTGCTATTCTAAAGGGGGGCCCCGGCTGCTGTATATCTAAAGGGGGGGCCCTGCTGCTCTATACTAAAGGGGGCCCTGGGCTGCTGCTATTCTAAAGGGGGCCCCCCTGCTGCCTACAAATAAAGGGGGCCCCTTTACTTGCCTATATCTAAGGGGGGCCCTACTTTTTCTATATCTTAAGGGGGCCCGATGGTATATCTAAAGGGGGGCCCCGCTGCGCCCACAACTAAAGGGGGGCCCGACTGCTGCCTATATCTAAAGGGGGGCCCTGCTTGCCACAAATAAAGGGGCCCCCGACTGCTGCCCCACAACAAAGGGGGGCCCCCGACTGCTGCCTACAACTAAAGGGGGGCCCCGATGTGCCTATATTAAAGGGGGCCCTGACTGCTGCCTTTATCAAAGGGGGCCCTGACTGCTGCCTATTTTAAAGGGGGGGGTGCTGCTGCCCCAACTAAAAGGGGGGCCCCGATGCTGCCTTTAAAATAAAGGGGGGCCCCGGCTGCTGCCCAAACTAAAGGGGGCCCTGAGCTGCCTACAACTAAAGGGGGCCCTGACTGAGCCTATATCTAAAGGGGGGGGCCCCGGCTATGCCTACAACTAAAGGGG
>JAODAL010076283.1:0-13691 GCA_025379985.1 Phyllomedusa bahiana | reverse complement strand
TAAAAAAATTGCCTCACTAAGTGCGAACTAGATGGTATGGCATGTTACTGCAGAATGATGTGGTAGCCATTCTGGTTACGTGTGCCTGGAATTATAAAACACCAACAAAGTACCACTACACTATCACTTCTCCTTCTCCATGCTTCACTGTAATAACCACACAAGTAGAAACCATTTTCCAAAACATTTTACTTGGGCAGTTATCCCTAATCTAATGGGCATGAAACATATAAGGTTTCCTTGTGAGACCCTCTGCAGCGGGTTACACAGTAGAAAGAGGTAGGAAATCACAAATTAAAATGTCATGCCTGACCTCCCCAACATGTTTCAACAGCTAACTGGCTTCATCAGGGGATAGAGGTCCGGTCCAATGTGGTCTAGCTCATTGCCTTTTAAATGATCTGAGGTACACACCCTATTCAGGTGCTCACCAATTGGCCACCAGAGATTCAACAATACCCATTCCCTCTTTTTCTCTCCTGCATGCATACTGATACTATTTACTGCTGCTGCTGCGTTCTTATAAACAACATTCCTCAAGCAAATTCACCATCTCCATAGCGGGCTTCTGTCCTATCTTACCATGCCGCCCGTGCCCGCACACTGTACCAATGGACATTTCTGCCCTAACTGTGACAGACTTTCATCCAACTTCTCTCACATTACTGCATCTGCGCGGCTCACCTAGAACAAACTCAGTGGAATAGGCATTCAAACAATGCTTGGAGGAAAAAAGGAGACTCTTGGAAACCTAAGAACACCATCCCAACTGTGAAATATGGGAGTGGCAGCATCATGTTGTGGGGTTGTTTTGCTGCCAAAGGGAATGGTGCACTTTACAAAATAGATGGCATCATGAGGAAAGAAGATTATGTGGCAATACTGAAGCATCATCTCAAGACATCAACCAGGAAGTTAAAGGGGTTGTCTCACTACAAGGATTTCTATTTATGCTAAAGATCTTGGAAAAACAAGTCACTTTGCATTATGTGTTTATTAACAGTGTCCTACCTATTCCTCGATATCCCCTCTAATATGGGCTGCATCAGCTCCTCTGGTCGCTATGGCTACAGACCTGTTCAATCTCTCATGATTGACTGCCAAGACTGGTTGCTATGGCTACATACCTGGCTTCTACTGCAGCCTAGTAAAAGCCAGTAAACATGCCCCTGAATTCAAAATTAAACCAATAGAACAGGACTGAGGTAAGATGAATCAATGTAGTGAGACAACCCCTTTAAAACTTGTGCGGAAATGGGTCTTCCAGATGGACAATGACCCAAAGCATACCACCAAACTGGTTACAAAGTGACTTAAAGATAAACAAGTCAGTGTTTTTTCGAGTGGCCATCACAAATTACTGATCTCAAGCCTATTGAAAATGTATGGGGAAAGCTGAAAACGCAGGTGCGAGCAAGGCGAACTACAAACATGGCTCAGTTACACCGGTTCTGTCATGAGGAATGGGCCAAAATTCCTACCAACTATTGTGAGAAGCTTGTGGAAGGATATCCAAAATGTTTGACTCCTTTAAGGGCAATGCTACCAAATACTAATGAAATATATGTAAACTTTTGACTTTGTAAAAAGTGATAAAAAAGCCTTAAAAATTCTCTCTCTCTCATTATTCTGGCATTTGGCAAATATAAATAATTGTGGTAATCCTAATTGACCTAAAACAGGTAAGGCTTATTCTGATTTCATTTCAGATAGTGAGAAAAACATGCATATGTGTCTTTTTATGTAGTATATGTAAACTTTCAAATGTTTCAAACTTTCAAAAGTTTCAAATGTATACTGCACACACACACACTACTCCCAAAAAGTTAAGAATATTTGACTTTCGGAGGAAATTTGTGGAGAATGTAAAATTTTAGACTACAGTTATATTTTATCCTGAAAGTAGGCAATTTAAGTCGTAGCATGCAATGTTGATTTTTTTAATCTTAATCAATTTAATGAAATAAAAGCCAACAACAGTGGAGGGTATACACCATCAAAAAATGTCAATGTCTTAATAATGTATCATGTGACCTTGAGCATCAATTACATCTTGACAACGACATCTCATGCTGTTCACAAGTCCAGTTTTTGACTGCTGAGGCACGGCATCTCACTTGTCTTGAAGGGCACCCCTCAGGTCATTGAGGTTCAGGAGTACAGAGTGGACCACAAGAGATATTGCAAATCTGATTGTTGCAATCAGTTTCTGAGGCAATTCTGTTCTCTCTGTTCTTTGACATGCTACATGCCACCTACCCAGTGGAAAATCTTGCTGCTGATCCAAAATGGCAGCTTTCAAGATGATGGCCATGTTCCAGACATAGACTAAAATAAAGGTCCTCTTAACCATTACTTGCTAAGGAATCGAGATATGTCATTTCCCTTTGGTTTCTTAAATAAAAGTGTCCTGCAACCTTTAACTCACCCTACATATATATTCCATTTCAGCATTTTTTTCTTCTTTTATGAAGAGGATCAAGTCATATTATTATGATCACTTACTAATTTTGATGTTTGCAGCACATAGCTCTTGAAAGAGTGCAGTGTGCTGCTGTAGTGAAAGTGTATTGTAAGTTTACAATAGGCATCATTGCGAATAAGTGACTTGGAAATTGTGGTGTGATATGAGAGGTGAACATCAACTACAAAGGTGCTTAAGAGTGGACTGACATGCTAGAGCAGTTCACTACCAAAATGAACCAGAGGGCTATCAGATGTACGCTGAGATGCCAGCAAACCCTAAGGCCTATGGAGCTCTGAAGCAGATAGGTGATCTCTGCTAATGCAGTTTCATTGGCAGAGAGGGCTTGAAATTTCACAGCAGTATCAGAGCTAGACCTCTGCTTATTGACAAAGGATTACCTTCTCCAATGAGATATGTTTTTTGTTTCATCAAATGGATACATGGACATTGGCATATCACGTGAGAAACATCAGAGAACAAACACCCTGCAAATGTTGGAAGAACACAAGCCGGTGGTGGCAGCATTATGGCCTGGTTTTGTGGCATTTTACAGGCCTACCCAAACCTCCTAATTCCCCCAATTGAGCATCTGTTGGAGCACCTTGATTTTAAGAACCATTTTTAAGGTGATTTGTAATGGACTCACCTGCAGGCTATGCAACCATGAGATATAAGGTTTTTCTGATTATTGCATGATAGACTCTCGTGACTCTGCTAGCACAGTGTCCCCAAAACAAAGTACTGGTTTGTTTTGGTCTGTTTTGTCTTTTGAAGTGTGGGAGATAACCCAAATACCCAGAGGAACCTTTCCAGAATGCATTGGGAACATATTTCAATAGTGCCAGCAAAATGCTCCAAGTCAACAGCATCACTTGACTGTACCAATCAACAATGGTTGCCGCAGTATACCCTCTCAAAAAAGTACCCACACAGTGCTGTCACTATTCTATTTTTTATAAATTGATTTAAAAATCTGCACTGAATCTCTATGTGATGAAATTCTGCCTGCTTGCAGCCTCTACATGGGGAAGCTCCTTTGTACCATATACAGTATCTCTCTAAAGTGAGTACACCCCTCTCATTTTTTTGTAAATATTGTATTATATCTTTTCATGGAACAACACTAAAGACATGGCACTCTAATGCGATGTAAAATAGTCAGTGTACAGATAGCTTGTATAACAGTGGAAATTTTGCGTGCCCTCGAAAAAACTCAACACCCAGACATCAATCTCTAAACCACTGGCAAAAAAAGTGAGTACACCCCTAAGTGAAAATGGAAAAATTATGCTCAATTTCCCATTTTTCCTCCACAGTGTTGTGTGACTTCTTAGTGTTACACAGTCTCAGGTGTGACTGGAGAGCAGGTTTCTTAAATTTGGTGTTATCGCTCTCACACTCTTTCATACTGGTTACTAGAAGTTCAACAAGGCACCTCATGGCAAAGAACTCTGATGATCGGAAAAAAAGAATTGCTGCTTTACATTAAGATGGTACAGGCTATAAGAAGATTGCCAACACCCTGAAACTGAGCTGCAGCACGGTGACCAAAAACATACAGCAGTTTAACAAGAGAGGTTCCACTCGAAACAAGGCCTCGCCATGGTCGACAAAAGAAGTTAAATGCATGTGCTCAGCATCATATCCAGAGATTTTTTTTTCAAAAAATACATATCAATGCTGCCAGATTGCTGCAGAGATTAAAGGGGTGAGAGATCAGCCTGTTAGTGCTCAGACCACACACCGCACACTACATCAAATTGGACTGCATGGCTGTCGCCCCACAAGAAAGCCTCTTCTAAAGATGATGGAACCATGTCCTGTGATCTGGTGAGACCAAGATAAATCTGTTTGGTTCAGATGGTTTCAAGTGTGTGTGGCGACAATCAGGTGAGGAGTACAAAGACAAGTGTGTTTTGCCTACAGTCAGGCATGGTGGTTGGAGTATAATTTTTTATGGCTGCATGAGTGCTGCCAACTGTGGGAAGCTACAGTTCATTGAGGGAACCATGAATACAACAGGTACTGTGACATACTGAAGCAGAGCATGATCCCCTCCCTTTGGGAAACTTGGCTGCAGGGTAGTATTCCAACATGGTAACGACCCCAAACACACCTCCAAGATGACCACTGCCTTGCTAAAGAATATAAGAGTAAAGGTGCAAGACTAGCCAAGCATTGCTCCAAACCTAAACCCTATTGAACATATGTGCAGTATCCCCAAATGGAAGGTGGCAGAGCGCAAGGTCTTTAACATCCACCAGCTCTGTGTTGTCATCATGGAGGAGTGGAAGAAGATTCCAAGTGGCAACCTGTGAAGCTCTAGTGAACTCCTTGTTCAAGAGAGTTAAAGCAATGCAGGCAAATAATGGTGGCCATACAAAATATTGACACTTTGGGCACAATTTGTCCATTTCCACTTAGTGGTGTTCTTACTTTTGTTGCCAGTGGTTTGGACATTGATGGCTGCGTGCTGAGTTATTTTGAGTTTACACTGTTATACAAGCCATACACTGATTACTTTACATTGTATCAAAGTGTCATATCTTCTTTATTGTCCTATGAAAAGATAGAATAAAATATATTAAAAAATGTGAGGGGTGTACTAGCTTTTGTGAGATACTGTACTACATTGTAGTCAATGTGAACAAATAAATACATACAGTACATTCTTACCAGTGGAACAAAGATATATAGCGACCACCCCCCTCAGCCCTCCCATGTTAAATTCAGCCCATTCCTTACCTCCTTGCACTTCATTTCTGCCTGGGATGAAGTGGCGCCCTAGGTGGTTGCCTACTTTTGCTTACCCATCGCCCTGGCCCTGCTTACAGTAACTATCTTACAAGCACTTAGCTCATTAAGTATATGTGTACATTGTTATATTGTTTGTTAAACTCAGAAGGTGACACCATACTATATAAGAAAATGTCGTAACTCTTCACTAGATAAGACCTTCTAAGATCCTGCTAGGATGTTTAAAGTCACATTAGTCTGGTTCCAACTCCAAACTTCAAATGAAGAATGTATATGATGGATAATCATACTGTAGGGTGGGCCTTAGAATTTATTCTACTGGTGGGACCTTGGTCTGATCCTGTAGATCACTCAAACTCTTTTAGTGCCACTGTAATCTCTTTATATAGTCTTTTGATTAAAATGTTGGATTTTTAAAACCTGAAATCTTTGTGTTATGCTGAACAGGGTTAAAGTAGCGCTGCGGCTCCTTAAACTGAAAAGTTGAGTTAGCCTGAACATATGGACTCCATTAATGTTCTGTTTTAACACATTTCTATAACATGCCAGAAAATCAATTTTGGATTTAAAGTGTGTATTTTATTTTTTGTAATATTTTGAACAACTTCATTCCACATTTTGGGTCATTCTGCCAGCAACTGATCACAGTGAGTTTAAAGATTAATCTTCAAGAACTAGAACATAGCAAGAATGAAAGAAAAAAAGCAAAGAGAGTATAAGAAAACGAATAAACAGGTAATAACCATATCGTGAGTTGACGCCTGGGGTGGAAAGAAAAACAAAAAACTGAAGACAAATTTTAATTGCATTATTTTTTACTAGTAAAACTGCTGCAGTGTAGAATTTTGTATGTGTTACGTGCAATTTTCATATATTCATAGTACATAAAGTGTATACATACAAAACAGATACTATGTTTGCCATCTGCTTCAATATTATATCTAAATTAAAATAGTTTCTAACTATTATGTGATCTCTAAAGCTAAATAAAATGGTTGGGTTGCTCAAATTCTAGTAAAACAGATGCAGTTTTTACATTTCTGAATTAGCAAGAAAAACTGGAATGATAAATAAAAATTGGTTCATTATAAGTACCAAATCTTACTGGAGTAAGTGCTTAAAATAAGACTCCTGCATGAATAGGATATCTGCAACCATGGAAACACACCGAAGACTTCATTGTTTCCACTGCTACATCTTTAGCTAAGGAAGGTCAGTTATTCACTACTGATCTATTCACTTCGAGCTAAGGAACACTTCTAGAGTTATAATTGGATATTTCAAGCGCCATCTCAAGTATGAAGATATTCATCCTCTTCTAACTGTAGGATCCAGTATCCAGATTATTATAAAATGATTGGGCAACACTCTTCATCTTGAATTTTTTTTTGTAAAAATAATCATTAACATATTAAGCATAGGATTTTGGATTTGTGATAATGTTCAGACAAAAATTATATATTATGCAGCATTTAGCAACATTCAGCAGTCCATTAGAGTTTAAATGCACGTACTTGAACGCCACTCTGTCTAAACAGGGGCACTAAAGTCTCCCGTTGTTGTAATACTCAGGAGTCAAACCCACACCGATCAAACACTTATCAGATATTTGCCAAACATTTCTCTCCATATTCCAAGAAATTTTAAGCCCACCCTCAGGGATGCTCCCTATCCACCAGGAACAACCCCAGTCTGTGTGAGAATGCTTATTTTGGGGGTGCGGGACCAGGGTTTGCCTAAACCCTGCTACTTTAACATTCCAGTTTCCAGGAGTCTCCCAGGAGAAACAAGAGAGTTGGAAAGTATCACTTAGGGCGACATGTATGATTTTTGGTGCCCTGGTGCCATTTTTTTGTGCACAATAGTAGAGTAGAATGCGCCTGAATCTATGAACTCTGTCTACTACGGGTCATAAATCATGCGCATTCTAGCCCAAAAACAACAATTCAGGCTCAGGTAAACCACTTTTAAAGTGATTTACCTGTTGCAGCAGTAATGCGCCTGGATTTGCCGTACTGAAGCTATAAATGTGTAGCTTTGTATGGTTGTAGTGTGACACACCTCCTGCAGGCCCCTGGTCTCAGAGACATTACAAAGTAATGCGTCTGATATTGGAGTATATCGAACAGGGTTGCGCTAGTCTTCAGGCTGAAAAGACACCAAACTTCTGGTGCAACCCCGTTCATACATGTCCCTCCTAGTGTATCCTGTGCAGTTTTCACTATAGAAAATTTTAAAAATCACTGTTCCAAGTTCTTATATTTTAAGTGACATATCTATATCAGATTTGATTGTAACTGTTAAAATATTGAACTATTTTAACTGGAGTTTAGCTTTCATGCATCTTCATTTTTAGCTGTGTTCTGCCATGTCACGCTATACAATATATCCCTCAATGTTTAAAAAAGAAGCATTTAATGGCCTTTAAAGCCTTTCTTCATCATTGGGCATATGGTGCAATTGTAATGAGCCCTGTCAGTGTTACCACCCGGCTGATCACTAGAAGGATTGCAGACATGGCTATAAAGTAGATAAAGGAGCTGAAACCATCAGAGGGGTGTGAAACTTCTCACAGTACTGTGGTGCAGTCCAGAGTAATGATAGATATTACTGTGGTGGGAAAACTATTTTCCCTTGCCCTCTTTCCAGCAACACAATAGGGGGTTAATCTTGCCCATCGAGCCGAATAGCATAATGGAAGTTTTAATGAGTAGGACTATGCTATATAATGGCCCTTCAAACTCCACCCTCTTCTGTTTTTTCTGTCAAAGCATAGGATAGGATACATATATGCATATGTGTCTGTGTTTCAGATACCTCAGTCTGACCACAACTGCAGAGAGACCTTCCCTGATGAGGACATCTATCCTAACGATGTGCAAGGCGATACACTATATCCATTGTGCCTGGCATGGTATCACACTATTATCTCTATGAATATTAATGCTACCATTGTACTCTTTAGACCTCCTCTGCTAGCCTCTCAAGTAATATCCCACAAGATCAGATGCGGAAATATGATTAATTATCTGTACAAGTATCTTCTTTGGAGTGAAGAAAAGTTAAGCTGCACCTGAAGTTTTAACTGAGCAGCACTTTCTCGTCATTATGTGTTTCCAGCTAAGAATCAATAACAAGATTATTCTTCTTCTATGTATACATATGCATAAGCTTATTTGTCAGTCCAGCCCTCTGACTTGAGTTTCCCCTGGAAAAAGCGAAAACTCCAGTTCTAGGGGGCCTTAGGCTTTTCTAAATGGAGGACTCCCATACAGTCCTGTTGAAGACCCACCTCTGTGGGCTCTCTCTCTCAGCTCTTTTTGCACTGGCACCAATATAGCTCCCGTACTAAATATGGTTATTCTGGGTTTTCCCTGGACCAAGAGAAGATGAAAGTCTATGGCTGAAGCCTGATTGTAACCCAGTCATCCAAGAGTACTGTACTCCAGTATGGGTAAAAGGCTCAAGCACCTACAGAGACGACAGTGGCCAAGTTAACCAAAGGCATTGTACCAGTAATAGTGAAAAGCTGTGGCATAGTATGGATAAGAGAGCTGATGAGCCAAAAGGTGAAGTACACTACTGAGGTGATCATGGCCCAGTTGTCCAAGACGATTGTACCATTAGTAGTGCTAAGCTGTGGGATACTATAGATAAGAGCCATAAAAGTTACTAGGCTTCATCTGCCCAGGTGGGTTCAAAAGACACAATGCAGCTTTATCCAATCGGATGCAGATGAGTAGACGCATACAGTACTCCCTGACATGATTTCCATAGCGAGCTTAGCTACAGATTCTTCTTCTGTCATCTCATAAAGTAATAGCTTGAGTAACATGCTTACAACCCTTAGGTTATTGGGCCATGGCTGTAGATAAGCTATTAAGTGGTGTCCAGAGGGGATACCAGCTTTACCAGAAGGCTATGTTAATGAATGTAACGGCTTGTGCTGCGGTCCAATGCCCAGGCAGCAGGCAAGCCCGTTATCCGGCTGCTGGTCGTTCCCACACTGCGCCAAGGGCTGCTGTTTGCTCACATGCTCCTGTCCTGCTACCTCCTCAGCAGGGGCGCTCCCCTGCATCTTCCTCCCCACTAGGGGCGCGCACACGTCAGTTCCCTAGATTTAAAGGGCCAGCGCACAACAGGTAATTGTGCTCCTCCAATCCCATTCTTGCAGGAGCTTTTTAAGGATGCCATTTTCTGCTCTCTGCACCCAGTTGTTGGTGTCCTTTCCGTGTATTCATTCGTGCATACGTCTTCTGCATCCTCTGCCTTTGTGTGTATCCGTTGCTATCTGCTAGACCTCTTTTGCTGACTTTGTTCCAGCCGTGCCTGGAAATCCTCCTGTGGTGCCTCTCTGTGTCCTGGACTGTTCCGTGCCTACTACTTCGGCTGTCACCGCTGGGGCCTACATCGAGGGTAGCGACCTGGGGGTTAACCTGCAGCTAAGTCCTTCCCGCTACTCGCGGCGGGGAAGACAAGGGGCAACTTAGACTCCGCTCCTCAGCGTGGGCTATGACAACTCCTTGCAGTGACGAGTGGATCCACTATCCTCTCCACTGACCATTGTGACAATGAACTATTTGACAAATGACTCCACTGAAAGCCATTTAAGGCTGGAGAGCATCTTGATGGAGCTATTCTGTGACTTGCCAAGCAAGAGAGTCTTGCTTGATACTGAAGCTAACATAGTTAGGAGAATGACTTTACACTTCTACTTCTAAATAGCATTCCTGGTTCATCCTCGATATAGTGGTGCTGAGCCCAGATCACATAGTAGATCTCTGGCTGAGGGAACCGGATGGGACAGAGGCGGGTTGAGGACAGGTGAGGGCCGCTGATCCGCTCCCGGGCCATGCCAACTAAGGGTTGTGTCTGACGTTCCCAACGACTCTTGGCTGGGGTTGTCAGATGTCATCTGGGAGGAAGTAGATGACCTAGTCAACCAATCAAAGACCATTGGGTTGCTGAACAACACACGGCCGCTAGATGACAGCGGCAGTTCTGGCCTCACCGAGTGACCCTGCTGCGACGTCCCCTTGCTGTGCTGCGACCTGGGCCTGCTCAAGGAATGTTTGTGCCACTGCCACTCGCAGGTGAAGAGCCTGCCACCTCTCTGTATGACATACTGTTTGTTCTAAAATGGACAGACACTGTTTGATGAAGATATCTGTATATGATAAATACACACCCTGTATTTGACTCCAAATTAACCCACTAACAAGCTTGGGTAACCCTTGGATATAAATTGTGCTCCACAAATGGGCAGGAAAAATTTACTTGTATGTGCCGTTTAAAAACACTGTGTATTTTACTGATAATAAAAGTACAAACAGGCTTAATTAACCTTCGGATATGAATTATGCTACAGGCAAAATTTCTTCTTTGGCGGTGAAAAAGAACGTTTCTTTTACTGACCACAAAAAGCAGAACAACTTTTAAATTTAAACCCCGTGGATCTAAATTGCGCAAAAGAAATGAGCAACCAAAAATTACCAGCTTTTTAGCGTGTTAAAATGGCGTGTATTTAACGGTACACAATAACAGAAAAACTTGTAATTAAAGGAGTTGTCTCATTACAAGCTTTCAGCCTGCTTCAATGTGTCTGGAGCAAAGGTTTTTTTTAATTCAGGGGTGTGCTTCTTGTCTGCCTCTTCTCCTCCCTCTTCCCCCTTCCCCTCAGCACACAGAAAGTTCTCCTCCATAACTTCTATACAGCAGGGGGAAGGGCGAGGGGGTTTGCTGCCAGAGTTAACCCTGTGTGTGCCTGCCTAGGTCTGCTGCAGACTCTTGCTGATCCTCTCCACAGTCAAGAGACAGCAGAGAGAGGGCTGATCTATGAGTGTGGAGAGGTCTGTGAAGCTGTGATTGCTAGCAGCAGAGCAGGAGGGATGCAAGTGTTCCTATACCCCCTGCTTAGCATACAAATCTCCACATCTCCAGCAACAAACAGACCCTGTCAGAACAGACCCAGGGCAGCTGTGAAGTTTGTTACTATAATCACGATATGTCACTAATACAGCAGAGCATGAAGCGTTCACATGCCCCCCTGATCTGTTCTATTAGTATAGTCACAGCTCCACAGACACATCATGATTATAGTAACACACATGGTCACTGCTGTCACCTCTGCTCTCCTCAATCTGTGTAGAGAGCAGGAGGAAGCAGGCACACACAGGGTTAATCCAGGCAGCACAGACACAGAAGCCAGAGCCCTCCCTCCACTAGAGAAGCATTCTGTGCAGGAGGGGCTCTGTGCTCTGACCTGTATTCAGAAGGTGATGAGTCATCAGACCTGAAAGCCAGTGAGATAAAGATCAACAGCTGCTATAGAGATTTGAGAAGCTGATGTACTACTACTAACAGAGATAACTCAAAATCAGTAGGACATTTGTAATGAACATATATTGCAAAGCTGATTGTTTTTTAAAGATCTTTTAATTAAAACCCAATCATTGTAGCGAGACAACCCCTTTAACCTTCGGTTATGAATTATGCTACAGTAAAAATTTCTTCTTTGGCGGTGAAAAAGAACGTTTCTTTTACTGACCACAACAGCAGAACAACGCTGAATTAACCCCTGGATCAAATGAAATGAGCAACCAAAAATGAAGTGGTATTTGGATTGTAAAAACGCTGTTTCTTTAAATGAATACAACAGGAACAGGCTTAGATAATCCTTGGACATTCAATGTGCTGAAGAAATGAGCAGATAGCATTAAAATATATATGCAGCTGCATTGGACGCACACTGGACTTCAGTTCCAATAGCCCACAAATCAGAATTGAATGTAAGAGAAGCAGTCTCTGAGACAAGCTGTGAACCCCCCAAAAATCACTGTATAAAAGTGAGTTCTTTAGTATGAGATTCATAAGCAGCTGCGGCAGCAACCCTTTCCCTACTCAGTACAGTGAGAGCCCGGGATTTAGCGCCCGAACTTATATAGTGCGGTGACGCACAGAAATCCCCCCGGTCTCTGATTGGCTTAATCTCTGACATTTTCATGTAGGCTACGCCTTTCTTCCTCCCAGAGTTCTTTGACGCATGTAACGCCATTTGCTCGCAGTCATTTTATCAATCAAAAGCACGCTTTGTTCCCGCGAATTACCCCAAGCTTCGACTTCGTTCAGAATCGAAGTTTTCCTGAAAATTCGACACGAATTCCACTTCGTTAGAATCGATTCGCCCATCTCTGGTTATAGGTACATCAGCTCAAAGCTTCTCACCTTATTGAGTTTTCCAAACTGAGGCACAACTCTTAAGTAGTACAGTACAAATAATTTTTTCTGAACTGGTTATTTTTTTGTACTGTGTGGCATACGTTTGGTATGTTTGGTGTGTGTGGTTCTATGTATATAGTTTATATATGTGAGATGTTTGAATATTTATTACAAGTGCATATATATTGGGCAAATTCATGACCGCTTAAGTTCTACAGTATTACAATTTTAGTTCATTGTGTTCAAAAGGTATTGCGAAGAAGAATAAAGTTGAAGTTCTATCACCTGAGTACTGAACCCAAAAGCCTCGGAAATTAGCAGTTAATGAACAAAAACCTCCCAATGTGAATAAGAGCAGTTCTTTAGGGAGGTGTGAGGTAAAATGCTACAATAAAGATGTGAAAAACTAACAAACTATTGGAAATGTATGTTTGAAAATATTGCTTTTAAAAGTGACACTACCAGTCAGAGGTTAAACAGGGGCCCCTTTGAAAAACAGGAATGGGCCCCATGGCACTATAACTACATTCTATAGCAAGTGAATATAAGAAATAGCATCTTGATGAGTCCATGGAACACTTTTTTCCTGTTATCTGACCTGTATTAAGATTCACATAGCCTCCAGTTACTACCCCCTTTTATCACACACTGTGTTTTAAAAATGCCCTTTACCTTTAAAATGTCATAGTTTGGTGAGTTTGCTATGCTGGTAGATACACCTATTCACCATATATATCTCCATGAACAGCATGTCTATCTTCAACTGTCCCCTATCTTCCAAAAATCTTCCCCGCCCGCTGCAAATTTTGGTTTTTCCACCCCCCCCACTCTACTGAAAAAAGCCCCCAACCAAAATCACCAATGACGTAAAAAGCCAAAGCCTCACGCCACTCTCGGGCTTCTTTTCCCAGACCTGGGCCCCTTTGGGTTTGACCTGCGACCCTTCCCTCCTGCACAAATCTCTCCCCCCTCGACTCAGGGGGCTTGGCCCTTTTCTGGATTTATACCTCAGATCGAACATTCAGGTCTCTCATTCTCGCACCACCTCCTTCCTGCCGCTCTCCGTGGATGTCCCCCCCGGGGGGGCTGTCCTGGGGCCCCCTACTTTTCTCTACTTCACTCTTGGCGGGTCAGCTCATAGCATCCCCATGGCTTTAATACCCCTGTATGCTGATGTACCCAAAAACTCATTTGGCCCAGATTTCACCTCTCTGTTCCCAGATCCCGAATGTCTTAATCCAATCCTCCC
>JAODAL010076282.1:0-13691 GCA_025379985.1 Phyllomedusa bahiana | reverse complement strand
GGCATGGGTTGGGTGTGTCCAGAGAATGCTCAACATTAGTGATAGTGAAGGAGATAAGGTTATGATCATAGAGTTCATAAGGAGAGTTGGTAAGATTAGAAATTAAGCAGAGGCAACAGAAGACCAGATCAAGAGAGTTCCCATCCTTGTGAGTTGCAGAGTCTATAAGTTGCGAGAGGCCAAGGGAAGAGGTTAGTGAAAGAAGACAAGAGGCAGAAGGAGACAATGGGTCGTCAATGGGGATGTTGAAATCACGCATAATGAGAGTGGGTATTTCAGTAGAGAGGAAGTGAGGGAGCCAGGCAGCAAAATGATCCAGAAACTGGCGGGGTGAGCCGCGGCGTCTGTATACAACCACAACTCTGTGAGAAAAAGAGTCTGAGAGTGTGGACCTCAAAGGAGGGGAAAGTGAGGGAGGGTGCGGGAGGAATGAAATGGTAAGTGCAGTGTGGAGAGAGAAGTACGGCAACTCCTCCACCCTGCCTGTTCTCAGGTCTGGGGGTGTGGGTAAAGTTAAGGCCGCAATAGGTGAGAGCGGCAAGGGACGCGGTGTCTGATTGCTGGATCCAAGTTTCTATGAGAGCTAGTAGGTTGACGTAGTTAGAGAGGAATAGGTCATGAACAGCAGTGAGTTTATTACAGACGGATTGGGCGTTCCATAGAGCACATTTAAATGGGACAGGAAAAGATGTACAACAAATATTATGCAGGTTAGCAAGGTTTCTGTGTGAGGAAGAGGAGGAGGTAGGATAAGAAGTAAAGGAAGGTGGAGCGGGGTTAGCAGAGATATCTCCTGCAGCAAGAAGCAGGAGAATGAAAAGTGACCACAGATGTGTCAGTGATGAATATGAGCGACGGTTGTGCAGCACCATGAAAGAGGATGGTTTGGGGTAGTTTAAAGTAACTTTAAAGTAACACTCAAGTGGGCAGAACAGCACAAAATTATATTGGAGATCCATGGAAAGTGTTGCCTGTTCAGAAAATTCCAGATTTCTGTTGCACCATGCTGAAAAAGTTGTTTAGTCATGGATTAGTTACAGGAACATAATGGAAAGTTCTTCTTGTTTCCCTGGCCTTCAAAGTTCCCACAAATTATTCATATAATGCATCTCTGGGACGTGGTAGAATGGGTTGTTCAGAACATGTCAGTACCTCTTTAGCAACTGCAAGGAGCTATCTTGTTCAAGGGGGTAAATAATCCTACAGAATTATTTCAATACCATAGTGAATTTAAGCCACAATCAAATGCAACATGACAAATCTGAACAGCAAGGGTCACCTTTTATTAAGGCACCATAATATACAGGTACGCCAAGATGATCAAGTGGGCACAGAAGTTGTACCTGTTGAATTAACAGCAGGAAATTGTCCCTTAAGTCCCTAATGTGCTGATGTCAATAACAGCCAGAACATCTAAGGAAATTAACAGTTGTGAAGGGTTTTCCTTCTGTCTGCCCATTAGTGCCTTGTAACATGGTTGTAGGGTGCTGATCAGTCTCTATGGCAACATGGAGCCTAACAAAAGCTCTGAGGTCTGCTATAGATATCGGTCAATTAGAGCATGCCAAAGGCATGGTGTACTAGAGTGTCAATCAGTCTGCCACTGACAGGCAATAATGCTTTATAACACTAAAGGAGACAAGCATGAAAACTGTCTAGGTTCAGACTTTCTTTGTTGCACATAGCAAGCAATCAGAGCTCCCCTTTCATTTTTTTCAGAGCACTATTTGAAATGAAAGGGGAGCTCTCATTGATTGCTATGGGCAACAAAGTCTTAGACCTAGGCAGTTCTTATACAAGAGTCCCTAAGTATGTCTTTCAAAGTATTACACTATGGATCAAATGAACACTAATGCATAATCCCTTATAGGTTGTTAGAGTTCTATAAAAAAAAGCAAAATTGTTTTTTTTTATTTTTTTTTCCTGATATAAACAAAAAATATACACACACAGTAAGGACCACTGTAATCATAACAACCAATAGGATAATGTATACTTATTATTCTTAAAAAAAGAAAATACATAAAAAATTGCAAAATTTGTTTCTTGTACATTACATGGATCTTGGAATGCATCAGTGAAAAAGCAATAAAAAAGTAAATAAATGCTTAATGCTTAAATAGTTTTTTCCACCTTGTTTTTCTTCCAGACCATCCGAAGTCTGTGCTGGCCACAAGGAAGAGATACCGTAGCTGGACTCACATGTACCGACCTTTCCATTCCTATATTTAAGATCCAAGCAACACAAAGCTTAAAGAGTTAAATCCACTGTCAAGTAAAGTGATGAATAGCATTAATTTTGTGGTGGTAAAGGCATCTGTCATATACAGAACGTGAAAATAGAGGATGTATGTATAGAGAGACAAAGAGTGGCAGAGAAAAAAAATAGAACTCAATATTTTATTTCAATACATGTTTGTGTCTAAAACATGCTTTCAATTGTATTTGAATTATTTGGATTAGAGATTGGTCTTAATGGACCTGTGTCTTTTTCCAACCTTATCTACTATGTTACTATGTTACAAATGACATTTGGCTCACAACTGGACTCTTTTGTTATATATCTCTGTTTCAATATGATCATTTATGTAATATTATGTATCAACCTATGATTGATGTTATAGTATTCGGAGCAGAAGCTATTTTTTCACTCACTTGTTTCACAGGCCTCTGTCACTTGTAATGTGAATTAAAAGTAAAGTAACTTTGTGAATACTTTTGCTTTGCTTTAATCAATTTCTGCCTTTAATACCCACAAAAGACTACACAGAACAAAATATGAAGGAGGTTTCTGTCCATTACAAATGGCCATAATCAGACGGATACAAATATTATATTTAATAATATTTGGTGATCTCTGGAGGTTCCAATGGTTGGATCTCCACCTATCTAGACTTTGTCACCTATAAAGTGTATAGGTGAAACATATTTTATACCTGAATATCTCCTCTCCAAGCAATTTTATATATCCTTTATTTTATTAGATTTCTTCTTCTCTGTGCATTATTTATTTAGTCTGTTTAGTTTGCTTTACAGGCTGTGGCAGCATTCACAGGGAGACCTATTGAACCGCGCCGTAATAGATGTAATACATCAATACATTTAAGCTGAACAGCTTTAATTAGGCCTTCCCAGTCATTTCATCAATTCATTTGAGTGCCGGTGGGATTTGGATAACCCTATGCCTCCTGTAGTGCATGAGAATTACAACACTTCAGTATCATTCTGCCATTCACTTCACAAGGTTAGGCAATTATCCTTATTCCATTGAATTACATTTCCAAAACTTAATTCAAAAATTGTTTTAAGGTACTCTGTTGTTTGAGTTAACAAAATGTAACTCCTTTCATACAATTGGATTTGAAAATCATTGAGATTCTATCAAAAGAGTATTAAATAAATTATCAAATTTTTTCCATCTTTAATGCTATTGATTTAATATAAAGTCCTTTTTTCACATGATTTAAGTAGAGGCATACTTATTTATTTATACTTTGTTTTATAAGACATCTAGACCTTTGATTCTGCTTATTCATTCACATAATAAAGTATGGATAGTAATTTACGTTAATTATAGATCTTGCCTATTCAGATATGAATTTCTATGTTATAAAATTTAAAAAAATAGTCAGAATTTATGTATTGCTTGGTTTAATTAAAGTTGCATCATTACTTTTTTTAGGGGGGCTTTACACATTAGGGCAGATTTATCTATAATGTACAACCTCAATTCCCAAAAAAGTTGGGAAACTAAACAAATTGTGAATAAAAACTGAAAGCAATGATGTGGAGGTGCCAACATCTAATATTATATTCAGAATAGAACACAAATCACAGATTAAAAGTTTAAACTGAGAGAATGTATCATTTTAAGTGAAAACTATGTTGTTTCAAAATTTCATGGCGTCAACAAATGCCCAAAAAAGTTGAGACCATGCCGTTTTTACCACTGTGTGGCATCCCCCCCTTCTTCTTACAACAGTCAACAGATGTCTGGTGAGAGAGGAAACCAGTTTCTCAAGTTTATAAATAGGAATGGAAAAAAAGAAAAAATAGATAAACGCTCACAAGGGAACTCAGGCAATCAGAGGTTGTGCAAATAATCCTTCCACACACGGTGCTACGGAAGCGGATATCCGGCTGTAGACATCTTAGCTGCAGGCTTGTATAGAAAGAGATAAATTCCAGCACTCGTGCTCCAGATTCAGGTAAAGTAGAGAAAACGCACTTTATTGGGTAAACAGTAAAAACAATTAAAAATCCATCGCTATAATTTACGCGTTTCGAGCCAGTTCCTGGGCTCTTAGTCGTAATATATTACGCCTTAGTATATTACGACTAAGAGCCCAGGAACTGGCTCGAAACGCGTAAATTATAGTGATGGATTTTTAATTGTTTTTACTGTTTTCCCAATAAAGTGCGTTTTTTCTACTTTACCTAAATCTGGAGCACAAGTGCCGGAATTTATCTCTTTCTATACAAGCCTATAAATAGGAATGCTCTCCCATTCATGTCTAATACAGGCCTCTAACTGTTCAATCGTCTTGGGCCTTCTTTGTCGCACATTCCTCTTTATGATGCGCCAAATGTTCTCTATAGGTGAAAGATCTGGACTGCAGGCTGGCCAATTCAGCATTTCAGACTGTTAAATTTACTATGGCCACTTCAGCTATGCTTTCCAGACAGCAAAAAGCAGCACAAGTATTTGATGATACAGATATACTAGATCAGCAACATCAAGACTTGCGTTTTTCATTAAAAAAGCTGGAAAAATGTTCAGTTCGTGAATTAAAAGTGTGGTGGGATTTTACTACCTTGAATAAATATCTACAAAAGCAGATGATTCCTCGAGGATTGAGGATAAAGAAGCTTCCCACCACTATATATTCCGATACATTTGTTTCAGAATGGAACCAAATATTAAGTGACTGTTCAAGTTGTTTAATCCAACTTATCACCAAATATGAGGAGCAACAACTTGAAACTTTGGCCACAGAAATTGCAACCATAGAGTCAAATCTCTGTGAGTTTAAGGAGTCTACATATTATATCAAAGAATTTGATCGCATACAGAACACCCTATCAAATATAGAAACCACCATTATGGAAACTAAAAAGAAAAAGTTCCAACGGGACATTGCAGACTACGAGAATGATCTTGTGCACAGTTGGGCGAATAAACGCTCTTCGCCTGGTTTTCCTAAATCTATTTTGCACAATAACAGAAGTACGTCATAATAACGTCATGTGACATCATTGACATCATTAATCTCTCAGATGTGACTTCAGATCAACAAAAAGTTCTTAAATTGGGGTTTAACTTTGTGATTCAACAGCCCTTCCATCTTTTTTCTACTGTTAAAAGTGTTAATAAATTTGTTAGGGATCTTACTATTAGACGACACTTTTTTGATACTGGTCAATCAGATCTGACATATGCTCGAGAGAGTAATATTAATGAGTTTACAGGATTAGAGTTTGATGAACAAATGTCTTTGCTGTCCTTACAGGAGTTGGCATCGGATAACAATACACAGCATACATCCAAAATTGTGCCCGGTGTATATAAAGGTAAAATTTCGTATTACTATCCTTTACAGTCTCGCATTGACTGCATGAACACTTTCCAGACCTTGGCACTGCAAAATTTATCTACACTTCAACAACTGCCTCCCTCTACTCCCTCTAACTTTTCTGTTAGAGACAAAAAAGCCCTTTCTGAGCTTCAAAATATGACCCAACTTACTTTCAAAATGGCGGACAAGGGAGGATCCATTGTTGTAATGCCAAATGCCTTATATCATTCTCAAATGCTGTGTTTACTCTCCGATGCCAACACCTACCGGACACTTTGTACTAACCCTACTGCTTTATTTCAGGAAAAACTGTCCTTCTTATTAAAAGAGGGGCAATCATTAGGTGTAGTTTCCTCCACTCTTGCAGAGCGTCTCTTTGTTGAAGATCCCATTATCCCGGTCATATACGGCTTGCCTAAAGTACATAAAGTGTTATGGCTGTGAATGGCTTGACTCTTATCTTCAATCCGTAGTGCGCCGGGTTCCTGGGTACCTTCAAGACACTAGGGACGTTCTACAAAGTATGGAGAATATCACGTGGCAATCTCATTTTTCATGGCTTTGCTGTGATGTGGAGTCCTTGTATACCTGCATACCACTGGGCGTCGCTCTTTTGACTCTTGAGTTTCATTTTTGACAATATAGTTCTTTTTCCAGTGATTTACAACAATTTTTGTTAACAACAGTTACTTTTTTAATAACTCACAATTTTTTCTTGTTTGATAATGTTTTTTATTTACAATTACGTGGAGTCTCCATGGGAGCCAAATTTTCTCCCTCTTTAGCTAACTTAGTTATGTCCTGGTTTGAGCACATGTACATTTTTTCAGATATTAATCCTTTTGTTTGCGACGTCCAGTGGTATGGCAGGTATATCGATGACATGCTATTTGTCTGGAGAGGGTCATCAGATAAAGTTACCTCTTTCACTCATTTTCTCAATAACAATCCCTTGAATCTTAAATTTACTACTAATTTCCATGTCTCTGAGGTATGCTTCTTAGACTTGATACAGGCATTTCTGGTGAAAAAATCCAAACTAAAACATTTCGCAAAACCATTAGTGGAAACACCATCTTACACTACCACAGTCATCATCCCAAACATACGAGGCTATATATCCCTGTTGGTGAGCTTACGCGAGCCAAACGCAATTGTTCTTCTCAACAAAACTATTTGACAGAGTCTCATGATATTTGCCAAAGATTACTAGCTCGTGGATATCCCCACTGGGTCATTAATCATGCTCAAAAAATTGTTAGTGGCAAAGATCTAGTACATCCACAATTTCATAGAAATACTGCTCCCAACATTCCTACATTAGCGGTAGAGTACAACACTCGTTTTTCAGACATTCAAGAAATTATTCATAAATACTAACCGATATTGTATGAGGATGACATTTTAAGAAACATTTTGTCACATGGATGTAGAGTAGTAGCAAGACTGCCACGTACCATTGGGGACACTATTAGTTCGAATGTTCTTTGTTCTTCGATTACACCTTCCATTAATTGGTTAAGACATCAAGGCTAATACAAATGTGGGTCTTACCCATGTAAGACCTGTTCTGTTTCAAAAGTAACAAAATGCTTTGAATCACAGGGATATCATTATAACATCAAACAATTTTTAAACTGTAATTCGACCTCTGTGGTTTATATTATTGAGTGCATACATTGTCATCTCTACTATGTAGGATCCCCCATACGCAAATTCAAAGTACGGGTATGTGAACACTTGAACTACATTCAAAACCCCGGTAATCGCACCATTTCTAATGCCGCGCAACATTTCATCAATATCCCTCAATCTAATACTAAATCTTTTCGGGCATTTGCCATAGAAAGAGTTCAGTTGGGGAAACGTGGTGGCAATCTCATTTACAAACATAGGGACAGAGGGGGTATTGGATAACTACCTTGAATACGTTATGGCCTAAAGGACTTAACATCCGTAATGAAATTCTCTATCATTATTAATCGAATGGCCCCATATTTTAGGGCAGTATTATGCACTCTGTACATTTCTGGTTTTTGACATGTTCCTCATAATTTTGAACTAGTAATCTATTCTTCTATTTTCCTGATATATGTTGCAGTCTTTGTATATCTGTTCTTGTTTCTTTCTTTTATATTGGTTTTTTTTTTATACGATAACTTTTGTGCAAATTGCCGCTATACATTTTACATCAATTTGTACTAGTGCTCGCCTGGCAGCGATGCATGGCAGCACGCATGAGCGGCTGCTGTTGTGGTGTGCCGTCTGCGCGCAGGCGCCGGTAATTTGTGCACCCTGCTGAAGGGACTTCCGGCGGCATGTACGGCTTCTATCTGTGTGAACTTCGGCATCCCTTTCAGTGGGGCGCATGCGCAGCCGGCGTTGTTTTGCGCCGTTTGTGCGCAGGCAGGTGTTCTGCATGCTTACTGGAGGAATCGCGACGTGGTGCAGCGTCCGGGCCTGGCGCGCTTCAGTGATTCATGGCGGTGCGCATGTGCCGCTGCTGCCCTGGTCCGCTGTTTGTGCGCAGGCGCCGGCGTTCCACGCTAGTGATAACTCCAGGAGTGATGGCGGACACCGTTCCAGGACATACCAACTGGTTCCTGTGCTCATGTTATTCTGTACAGGTGAGCTCTATAGTTGTTAATGATTGTCTCTATATAAACATTACTAACAGTCTAGTGTGATAGGCCATGATGAAGGGGTGATCCCCCGAAACGCGTCGCCGTGCCACATTTCTCTTGTGCTTGTATGCTGCTGTATATTTTAAAGATGTTACAATAAATTTCAAGTTTTACTGGCCATCTGGATTGCTGGACAACTTCTTGCTCTTCTGCCTGTGTTCCTCTTGCCTGGAGGGTCCGACTCATCTGAAAACAGAATAGTTTTCCATTTTGCCCAAAACCTTTTTAAAATGACCCCGGGCCCAAAGTGCAAAAGTGAGCTTGTGGAGCTTGCTTAGAAATGGTTCCTCTTTGCACTGTAGAGTTTCAGCTGGCAACGGCGGATGGCATGGGGGATTGTGTTTACTGACAATGCTTTCTGGAAGTATTCCTGAGCCCATTCTGTTATTTCCTGACAGGGGCCCATTCTTATTTGAGGTCCCAGTGACGTTTAAGGGGCCGGAGATCACGAGTATCCAGTAGAGTTTTATGGCCTTGATCTTTACGCACAGCAATTGTTCCAGATTCTCTGAATCTTTTGATGATGTTATCTATGGTTGATGATGATAACTTTAAAGTCTTTGCTATTTTACGCTGGATAACACCATCCTTGTATTGCTGCACTATCTTTCTGTGCAACAATGGTAGAATTGGTGATCCTCTTACCATCTTGGCTTCAGAGGGACGCTGACACTCTGAGTAGCTCTTTTTATACCCAATCATGTTGTCAATTCACCTAATTAGTGTTGATTAGTCTTCCAGCTGTTCGTTATATGCTCAATGTCATTTTTTCAGCCATTTACTGCTACTTATCCCAACTTTTTGGGCATTTGTAGACACTGTGAAATTTTGAATCAACATAATCAACTTTTGATCTGTCATCTATGTTCTATTCTGAATAAAATATTAGATGTTGGCACCTCCACATCATTGCATTCAGTTTTTATTCACAATTTGTTTAGTGTCCCAACTTTTTTGGAATTAAGGTTGTATTACTGTTAGACTAGACAGTATTACAATGTGTCACATTTATCATAGTATTGATAAATGTGGTGCCTGTTAGAGCTGCCTAGTTTAACATTGCACTTTTTATAAATTGGCTTCCTTTATGCAGCTAACTGTGACAAAAATTTGAGGTACGGAATTGCATGTTAAATCACATCTATTTCCATGAAGCTACAGCCCTTTTAGCAAGGACATGCCCCTTCTATCGAACGAGGCATAGTATTGTCTAGAACACATGCAATAAATATGATGTAAAGCATATACACCATTATTTTTGGTGCAAATTATGCCAGAATTCTGGCGCAACTACCTTGACAAATATGCATGCCTCATAGGGGGGCATATATAAATACTGTTATGTCTAAGACTTTCTTTGTTGCTATAGCAACCTATCAGAGCTCCCCTTTCATTTTTTCAGAGCACTATATGAAATGAAAGGGGGACTCTGATTGGTTGCTATGGGCAACAAGGAAACACCTAGACAATTTTCATACATGAGGATCATAATGTTTTTGCAAAAAACATGCATTTTTGGTTTGTTTATATAAAAACTGCAGTATCTAGATATTAGTTGGAAGTCAATATCAAAATATTAAAAGCAATTATAAACCTTTTTCTGTCTAAGGGTATGGTCACATGGCGTAATTGAAGGGTGCATTTCTTGTGCATAAATGCGCTGTAATGCACACAAAATGCTCCCTGCAATTACAGTAAATCATAACTCTCACAGAGAGCTTTAGACATACGCGCCGCAATATGCCATGCGAAAACCCCCAAAAAAAAAAGGATTTAAAATGTAAGTAAATATAGCCTAAAAAGTCACACTTTTTAAATTAAAAACCTCTTATAGGATTAGGGAAACACATTAGAAAATATTATTTTTTCCCAAAACAAGTTACATGTTGTAGGGTTGAAAAAAAAAAGGCCCCATCAAGTTAATCCAAGGGGGGGGAAAATGGGGTGAAAGGAGAGGAAAAGGGACATTAAAAGCCCACCACTGATTAATCCCCTGGAACCACAAGGAAAAGAACCAAAATCTGCTCAAGTGGGGGGGGACCCCCCTATTTTTTGATAGAGCCTCCACCAGCCGGGGGATCCAAAATTTTTTACTAGTCATAGCATTAAATACTTTATTTTCCGGGTAATTCTAAGCCTTTTTAAAAAAAATCTACAGTTCCCTGTTTGGGGGGGAAAAAAGTTCCCAGGAGGCTATTCCCACAGATTCAAAGTTCCACGTGAAGAACCCCTTTCCCCTTGGGAGTTGAACCCTTTTTTTCTCTAGTCAAAAGGAATGTCCCCTTTCTTTTGGGGGGGTTCCACTTCAAAAATTTTTTCCCCCCATACTTTTTGTAGGGACCTTTTTTTAAAAATTTTATTAAATTTAAATCTTGTCCCCCCAAAAGCCTTTTTTTTAAATAAATAATTTTTCTATAATTTTTTTCCTCATAAAAAAAAACCAAAAATTTCCCCCTTTTTAAAAGTTTGGGTTTTTCCTGTCTTTAGCTCCTTTAAACATTCTTTTTAAAAAATGTGGCCCAAAAACTAAACAGCATATTCAAGTGAGGACGCACCAATGCTTTGTACAGCGGTAGAATTAAATCCTTGCCCTGCGACCCATCCCTTTTTAATACATGCCAAATTTACTTGCCCTAGGGGAGTGTTTGACTTTGCATGCTGTTTGTATTTGATCCTACAAAAAGCCAGATTTTTTTCCAAAAAGGATTCCCAATTTTTTCTCCCCCTGGGACATATGATGCCTGTAGATTTTTTCCCCCCAGAGCAGAACCTTAATTTACCACTTGAACCCATTTGCCAAAGTAGATGCCCAAGAATCATTTGGGCCCGGGGTCTGCTTGCAATTTATGGGGAATCTTTTTTTAGATTGCTCTACCCTACATAGCTTGGTGTCATCTGCAAAAATCTAAACCGTGCTATTGATCCCTTCCACTATATAGTTAATAAATACATTAAATAAGAGAGGACCCAATACTGAGCCCTGCAGCACACCACTCACAACTGGGGACCACTCAGAGTAGGAGTCATTTACCACCACTCTCTGAGTAAGATCCAGCAGCCAGTTTTTAATCCAATTACACACTGTTATCTCTAACCCAATGGATTCTAATGTACCTAACAAATGCTTATGCAGGACAGTGTCAAATGCCTTTGCAAAGTCTAAAAACACAATATCCACAGCTGCCCCGCTATCCAGACCTACTCACCTCTTCATAAAAACAGGTCAGATTGGCTTCTGTCCTTAGTAAATCCATGCTGGCAATCACTAATAATATTGTATTTGTCAACATACTCCTGTATATAGTCCCATATGAGCCCCTCAAACATTTTTCCCACAACAGATGTTAAACTTACTGGTCTATAATTACCTGGGCAAGACTTGGAGCCTTTCTTTTAAATTATCTGAACTAATTAAGACATGACATATTTTTATCAAAGTCCTAAATGACACCCATTTGTCCTTATACTAAATCTAAGCTATGACCACTACAAATGGCTAGAATAAAAGTGTTTTTATGCTTTGCCAAACAACAAGCCCATTCAAATTATATTTCACTAATTGTATGATGTTTAAATGACAAGTCAGAAGACAGATGAGAACAATAACAACAGTAATACATATTTACTTATGTATTAGTTTAATGGCAAAATATTCCACAGCACTTTACCACTGAGGAAGAAACAAACACGTGAAATGACAAGCGATCATAATAAATAAACAATGAGACTAAAAAGAGGTCCTTACTATAGGAAATTACATTTCAATGGAATAGGAACCAGCTTTGTCTAAAACTGCGTAATTAAAAGAAAATCCTAAATAGAATTTTGTTCTAAGGCCTTTTGTAACAGTGAGGATGTTTATAACTGAATTTCTGATTCTATAAGAAAGCGTGTGTAATGTTGTGCGCTGTGGTTCTGTGCCCGGTTCATGGCTGCGGCTTTTTCCTTTCGCCTGTTTCCCCTATCCTTTAGTGAGCCATGCCATAAATGGCCTTGCGCTTACATGCTTCAGGTCGTGGGGTCCAAACCGGCAGGCATCTTCCCCTGCCCTTTATGTTTCAGGGATTTTTCCCGGGCGCTATTTGGGGCCGTGGGACCCTTTTGCTTTTAAAGGGGGCCCGGCAGTAAATTTCCTTCTGAGCCCAAACCTCCTCCATGGGTTTTTTAGGGACAACTTCCCCAACAACCCTTGCCTCATTGTTGGTGTCATTTGAAAATTACCCCTTCTTGGTTGTTTCTGGACGCATTTTGGTATAATTCTTCTTGCAAATTCCTGTTGTTGTCTGTGGCCATTTGATGATTGCCTGTGTTCCAACTACACTTCTGCCTCTTCCTCTCATACCATGCTCTGCTCCTCTTTGGCTGTCAATTTTGACCTATGCCCAGGGTAAAAAATCTGGGGGTTTCCCCCAGCAAAGACCCCAGCATTGGGGGAGGTCTTTTAAAACAGGGGCCCAACCTCTGCTCCCTCGCTTAGGTTATACCACCCCTTCCAAGGTGATCAGCAGATCCACCTCCTGTCTCCGTATAAAAACATGACGTGTGTTGAAACATTTTCCTTTCATGTTCACATGGTTTCAATATAAACATGAATTTTAATATCATAGATTATAAAAAAATATGCTGGGCAATAGCAAAAATGTATGGGGGTAACTACAAATCTTTATGACATGATGTATGACAGAGATTCCCAAACTGATCTGTGTACCACCCCTTTTTCAGATAAAAAAATATATGCAGTGTCACGGGTGGGCCTCGACCCCTCCCAGGGGCGGGGCACCCCTGGTCTCCGAAAAGCGGCACGTCGGGCGGGAGGCCGCTCACCCGGCGGCCATCACCTCCACTTACCGGCCCTTTCCGTCTCCCGGGGCCGCCCCGATTCCCAAGGGTGCGCGCCGGCTTGTGAAAATTTAAGGGCCAGTGCCCGTAATTGGGATTTGGGTCCTGCCCTTCTTAAGCCTGCCCCTTCCTGGTGTTGTTGCCGGGTTTTGTGCCCCTTTTAAACCCATGAAAAGCGTTTCCCAACTTGTTCTGATTTTTGGTACCCTCCATTAGCTTCCCCCTGCCAGCATTTGCGCCGCCCCGACTACTGCCCGTCCCGACCCCCGAACCCTTGCCGCCTTCCTGACCCTTCTGCCTTTCGACTATGGCTGCCTTACGATTTTGCACCACGCTATATTTTTGGCTGCCACCGAAGCAAGTCACGTCAGGGGTAACGCCTGGTAGATCCCGCCGCAGCAAGTCCTCCCCGTTTTGCGGCGGGCCGGGAAAAAACCGGGGCCTATTAGATTCCCTTCCCTGGGTGGCTTAACCATGTTTTTCGGTGGTCCAAAGGGTCGATTTCTCGTCCGGGACCGTGACAGTAAGATCTGGCCATGGTCCCGCAAGGTGCCTCTGCCGCCCGCCTGAACCCCACCGCCATTGTGGGCTC
>JAODAL010076281.1:0-13691 GCA_025379985.1 Phyllomedusa bahiana | reverse complement strand
ACCCCAACCCTAACCTTAAATCCAACCCCAATGGTAACTATAACCCTAACCTCAACCTTACCCAAGCTTCAACCTTAAAGGGCTGTTCCCATGAAGCAAAGTCTACATCACAGGTCAGCTCTCAGCTATCAGCGAGACGACCATGCATGAAAATGAGCAGGACGAGGCTTGCGCCTGTCTTCTTCATTCTATGGGAGTTCTGAATATAGCAGAGTGTGTGCGCCTGCGGTATATTCCAGAACTCCTATAGAAGTGAAGGCAGAGGACGGCCACAAGTGTCCCCCTCCTCATACTCATGCACGGTCCATTTGCAGCTAGCTGACAGCCGACCTGTGCAGGAGACTTTGCTTCATGGGAAAACCCCTTTAATGCCAACTGAAATACTAACCTTAACCCTAAACCCAATGCTACTATCAAAACCAACCTCAACTGTGACACTAACCCTAACCCCAGTGCCGGACTGGGATACCTAGGGCCCTCAGGTGGAGTTGACTCTAGGGGCCCACCAGTTGAGTTGTTTCTGGGCCCACCGGTAGAGTTTATTTTAAGGGGTCCACCCTACAGCTACTGTAAATGACTGTACCTGCCTCATATACTCTCCCTCTTGCCTCTTTTTCTCTGTTTTTTTGCTCCTTCTGAGGATGTAAATGTAGTTAAAAACATCTCCAGGTCTACCATGCTCAGGGGCCCACCGGGAGTTTCCCCAATTTCCCTGTGGGCCAGTCCGACCCCGGCCTAACCCTACTCTAAAGAAGACTTACCACTCTAATTCCAACCCGTCCTCAACTCCAACCCACACCCCATCTAAAGCTCCAACCTTTACCCTAAATTAGGGCCAGGGTTAGAGATGATTTTGCTGTGAATTTTACCAGCATTCTGACGGGCCAACCCAAATCCAGTTCTTGATATCTGGGTTGAATTTAACTGTGACTCTAGTCCAAAGCTCAACACTATCTGTAATCTTTGGTTGAACAAGACAGTAACTGGTTAACTTGCCTTGCAGCGCCGCCATGACGAAAATGTACCATTGCTAAGACCCTATAGAATTCAATGTTCTGCCGGTATAACATATGGATGTGCCGGGTCCTCCAGAGAAAGAGAGATATTCTTTGTATACCAGCTATGATCGAACTGTTCTAGAAAAGTTAAGTTCTAGTAGAACTTCTTGAATTTTTAGAACTCGAACCGAACGTTCTACTGTTCGTTCGAGTAAAGTTCTAGTTCCGCACGCCATTTTCAGTTTCGTTTTCAGCGGCTTTCTGTACTTTTGGCGCCATCCAATCACCTTTCGGCACTTTTGGCACCATCCAAACACCTTTCTGCACTTTTGATGGCCATCCATCACCTTTCTGCACTTTTGGCGCCATCCAATCACCTTTATGCACTTTTGGTGGCCATCCAATCACCTTTCTGCACTTTTGGCAGCCATCCAATCACCTTTCTGCACTTTTGGTGGTCATCCAATCACCTTTCTGCACTTTTGGTGGTCATCCAATCACCTTTCTGCACTTTTGGTGGTCATCCAATCACCTTTCTGCACTTTTGGCGCCATCCAATCACCTTTCTGCACTTTTGGCAGCCATCCAATCAGTGCAGAGCACAGATATGTGTCGAAAACGTCATCCCTGAGGTGTAGGGCTCTCATTGGCTGCTAAAATCACATGACCATGTTCTATATATTTCACTGTATTGCCTTGTGAACGCCATTTTCAGCTCACTCTCTGTACTGTACAGACTGCTCTTAGATAGCATTTTCCTCTCCATAGACAGCAATAGTTAGGTAGTTTGGTATTGCCGGCTGCATCTTTCCCACACCCAGAAGGTATTATTTGGTGACATTTGCAGGCTCACATAACACCTAACTCTCTGTACATGGATATACAGTATATTATACAATGGCTTGGATTTTCTAATCTATTTTTTATTTTAAAATAAAAATTTTATATTTTTTTTAAATTAATTTTTTTTTTTTTTTTTCCCTTTTTTTTTTTTTAAAATTTTTTTTTCTTAATTTTTTTAAAACATTTTTTGTTTTTTTTTTTTTTTTTTTTTTTTTAATTTTATTTTTTTTTTTTTTATTTTTTTTTTTTTTTTATAATATTTTTTATTTTTCCATAATTTTTTGTATTTGGGGTTTTTTTTTTTTTTTTTCTTTTTTTTTTTTTTTTTTTTTTTTTTTTTTCCCTTTTTTTTTGTTTTTTTTTAAATTTTTTTTTTTAAAATTTTTCTATTTTTTTATTTTTTGTTTTTATCTTGTTTTTTTTTTTTTCTTTTTAGGGAGTTGGTATTGCGGGCGCTCTTTCCCACCCCCGAACCTGTTATTTGGTTTGACTTTTGCAGGCTCACATAACCCTAAACCTCTGTACATGGATATACAGAAATTTTATACAATGGCTTGGTTTTTGCAAAATCTTACTCAGTCCCCAAAATTCATTTTTTGCAGTTTTGGGGGTTCAGAATTGTGTAACACACCGTCTCCAAATTCCTATGTTAAAAAGGGTTTTTTGGGGGTCCCTCAGGGATGCGGGGGCCCCGTAGCACTGTACCGCTGCACCTCCTATATACGCCCTGTGAAAGTTTGTCCTCCTTTTCAGTTAGCCTTGAAAGGAATGAAGTTTTTTACCCTCTCGTTTTTTTTCTTTCACTCTTAGACCCAAAATTTGTCTTCACTAGTTGTTCCACGTACCCAAAAGTTAGTTATGGGGGAAAATTCCAGCTTTCCCCCCTGTAAGGAAAAAAAAATTAAAAAACCTCTTCTCCCATAAAATTTAAAATGGGGTTTAGTTCAATAAAAACTTGGAACCAAACCCCAAAAATTTTAAAGGGTTTAATCGAACTGAATTTTTTTCTGTTCGCTCAACGCTACCAGTTACTCTTTGTTCTGCCTTATAGACGCGGGTCCTGAACAAGGACCTCTGTTATCCTATTCTATTTCCTAATAGGGTGCTTATAGTCTGTGTGCTATGGAGGGGAAGTCTCTTGCATAGAAGACAGAGCTCTTTGTGACCACTACTTTTTTAAGCCATATCTTGCAAGCTGACACATTACATAGCATTGTTTACCCAGGTCAACACAGATTTTCCTACAGTCTTCCAGAGGGAAAGTAGATGCTTTGAGCAGCCATTGCATCACTATGTCCTAATCCAGAAAACGTGAAACATTTTCACTGTAGTGATGCTTTCCCCCAGAATCTCGTTTGTTGTTTAGAACACGAGATAGAATAAAGTCATCTACATAAACGCAGTGATACATCCTGTCAAGACTTTAAAGTTGGTAATACTAAGATAAAGGTGTTGTGTTGACATGATAATTCCCCATCACTGCAATACACGCTGGGGCTTCCTAGATGCTGCGGGGATTTCACTTTCGGGTCCCTGTGGGGGTGAGGGAGGGGGGCGCTTAGATTAATAAAAATTTCAGGACAGTTGCAAGAAAATGAAGTAAGTGAACTCTCTAAATGTATCTGGTTTTGAAAGGGATTCCATTAACAGGGGTCAATTGTTATCAATACACAAAAAAAACCAACCTAGTAAAGCACGATTTTGGGAAATTTTACTGAGTAAAAATCCACAGTGCAGAGAGAAAAGTCAGCCAATCATTGGATTTTATAACCTATAGCTCCCTATTTAACTTTTAAAATTCCAGGGGGGGATGACACGGACTTTCAGAACATAAGGGGAGACCTGTTGATCGGGTTTTTCCCCCTTTTTTGGAGCACAATGCCCCTAAGGGAGGGGGCTCGTGTCTAATGCCCTAAAGATGTGTTAGGGCGTTGTTAATAACACCCCACATTTCTAATGCGCCTAAATGAGGGGGTGCCGGGGGGGCGTCGCCCACACTCGTTATTAGACAATATAATGGGGGGGAAAAATCCTTACTGCTCGGACAGGAAGAAAAATTTCAACTTTGCCTGCCTGAGCCTGGGGAGTCGCAGTGGAGCTGGATTTGCGTAAGGGGAAAAAAATGCCCAATATTTCTCAACCTCCCCCAGGAAATAAATAAAAAGTAATTTTTCTGATAATTATCAAACGTATAAAAAAATTTATTTAAACTTAAAAAAAAATGCTATCATATAAAAATAAATAAAAATATAATATCCCAAAAATAAAAAAAATATCTCCTATAAAATGGTTTAAAAGAATAAAATTCAAAAACTAGTTTCCCCTTTTAAATAACCCTGATGAGTGTTCAGATTTTTAATTTTTGAATTTTTACTAAAATAAATGGAAATGTTTTTTTGGCTCTCACCCTTTATTCACATACAGAAAAGGCTGGCACAGTACAGGTATTGCGGGGAGCTTGGTCCCCAACAGGACAGCCCCTTTATTTTTTATCACTGACAGCTTTCAATGACTTTTTATTTCCCCCTGTCTATGGCCTTTATATATGTTTTGGGAATTACTAATGCGCCTAAGCTTCATAAAGCGGCAAACACACAGGCGAGGGGGGCGGGGGGGCTTTAGACGCCCGTTATGAACACAAAAACCCACTTTTCTATTTAGGTGCTTATACACTAAAAAAATTAATGAGAAAATGAACTTTGATGCCCTAGTTTCCTTACATGTCTCCCTAAGGGGACTTGTATGATTAATAAAA
Organism: Phyllomedusa bahiana; assembly: GCA_025379985.1. NCBI lineage: Eukaryota > Metazoa > Chordata > Amphibia > Anura > Hylidae > Phyllomedusa > Phyllomedusa bahiana. The sequence continues at coordinate 9,095 of JAODAL010076281.1, read as the reverse complement.
TAAAAATTAATAAAAATCTTATTTTATAGCGCCAAAAATATTCCAACTTTACAATACAGAGGGAATAAGCACAAAAAAAACCCCAGACTTTTACATTAAAAAAAATATGACAATGAGCAGGGTGTGAGGGCTTGCTAAAGAGCTTACAATCTATTAGGGGTAGGGGTAAAAAAAGGGTAAAAGTGCTTGGTTTCAATGAGCAGCCATGTTAATAAATATGGGGTAGTTACAAAAAAAGGGATAACCCTGATCCAACCCATACAGCTATATACGATAATCCCTGTGGGTGCAAAGTGCAGGAAGAACGAATATGTGACCAGAATTTGGGGGGGTTTACAATTTGGGATCTTGATGGTTGTCTAAAAAGATGAGTTTTCAGGCGCACTTAAAATGTGAGGGTTGTAGTGTGCCTGATACAGGGGAACTGTTCCGAGAACTGGTGCAATCTGCAAAATCTTGGGGACGGGCATGGGGGGTTGGATGGTTTAGGTGTGTATCTTAGATCAGTTTGCAGAGCGGAGAGCGGGTTTGGGCGGTAGACGAGATAGGGGGAATGTATGGGGGGGCAGCACTGTGGGGAGAGCCTTTTTGTGAGGGTGATGGTTTATTTGTATTCTGTCTGAATAACCGTGAAAATTTACCGGGTAGAGGCATAGTATGCGGCTGGGGGAAAAAAAACAAGCCTGGCTGCTGCAAACAGGACAGATTTGGGGAGGGGGGAGTTTTTAGGAGGGAGACCAGAAGTAGGGAGTTACAGTAGTTGGGAAAGAGAAGAATAAGAGCAACAATGAAGGGGTTTGAGTGTTTCCAAGTGGAAAGGGGGATTCTGGAGTGTTCTTGAGGGGCAGGTGAAAGGGGGCAAGGATTGGATTTTAGGGGGGTGAAGGTTAGATCGAGTTAAAAAAACCCCCAGGACAGGGGCCTCTGCCAGGAGTTATGGTGGTGCCCACACCGGAGAAGAAAAAGCAGGATGAGGTCGATTGAGATGGGGGATGTAAGTTCGTTTTAGTAAGTTTTTGGAGATGAGAGAGGCATTGTCAGAGACAGCGGACGCAGCATGGTGTTTTGAGAGAAGAGGAGTGATGCTCGAGAGGAAGTGTTAGTTGGTGTCATCCGCAAGAGAGGACTGGGGAAACAAATCTACTGATGGTTTGTCCAATGGGAGAGTGTAGAGTGAAAAAAAGGGGGAGGGCCTAGAACGGGGCCTAGGAACTCCAAAGAAAGGGAAGAGGAGAGGAGGTAGAAATGGAAAATGAAAACGAAGGGGGTAGGAGGTAGGAAAAGAACCCCAAAAGGGGACGGGTTGGATCCCATGGCGCGGAGATGTTGGGGGGAGGTGGTGAAACAGGTCAAATGCTGCAGAGGAATCCAAAAGAAGGAACAATGAGTAGTTACCCTGCGATTTAGCAGTGAGGAGATCATTTGAAACTTTAGAAAGAGCAGTTTCTGTGGATGTAGGGTGCGGAAACCTGATTGCACGGGGCAAAAAGAGAGTTACAGAGGATAGCGGATTAGGCGGAGTAGACCAAGCTTTTAGGAGTTTTGGGGATGAAGGCAGGGTTTAAAATGGGGTAGTTTAGCACGGACGGGCGAGAGGGTTTTTTGTAAAGGGGGGTTTTGAGGCGTGTTTAAAGGAAAATGGGAAGACCCTTGGGGGGAGAGAGAGGTTAAGATTTTTAGTGAGGTGAGAGAGGACAGCTGGGGAAATGGAAAGGACGAGAGGGAGGGAATGGGGCATAGAGCAGTGGGTGGGCGAGCAGAAGGAGAAGCCTGGACACTTCTTCTTCTGATGTCGGGTCAAGGGGGAGAGCAGATTAGAGGCTGTGGGGGGGGAAGGATGGGGGTTAATTGGGGATTGTAGGTGTTTTTGCCCGGGTGCTGTCAAAATTTTTTTTTTTGAAGTAGTGGCCCGGTTTTAGACAGGGGAGTGCCGGGGCCCCGAGGAGGAATTAAGGTGTTAAACAGAGTTTTGGGTTTTTTGGGAAATTTTGGAGATAGGGGGGGAAATATTTTTGTTTGGCGCGTAAGGGCAGTGTGATAAGTCTGGCATGAATTTTTAGTGGAGAAAGTCTGCAGGGAGTTTGACTTTTTTCCCCAACACTCAGCGCACCTGGAAAGCGCTGTTTGTTTGGGAGTTGAGGTGTTTGCCAAAGGCTGCGGGGGTCTGCTCTGGGGGTGCGGTTTGTGGGGGTGCCAAAATGTCCAGGGGGGTAGTGAAGTTTTTTTGAGTGTTTAACAGCCAGTCGGGCAGGAGGAGAGGAGATTGGGGGCAGGAACTGTATGGTTCTGTGAGCTCCTAGTGTGATAGAGCGGAGATTGGGAAAGGGCGACGGGAGGGGGGTGTCGAGAAAAGGCTGAAATTGTTGATAGAAAAGAGATAAAGGGTTTTGATCCGAGGTTATAAGGAGAGTTGGGAAGATTTTAAAAATTGAGCGAGGCGACAGAAGACCCGATCAAGAGAGTTCCCCTCCTTGTGAGTTGGAGAGTAGGAAAATGCGGGGCCAAGAAAGAGGGTTTTTGAAAGAAAATGAGAGGCGGGAAAAGACAAGGGATTTAATGGGGATGTTGAAAACGCCCATGATGAGGGGTATTTAGTCGAGAGGAAATGAGGAAACAGGCAGCAAAAGATTCAAAAAACGGGGGGTGAGCCGGGGGGTTTGTAGACAACTGCGATTATGGGAAAAAAGGCCGAAAGAGTTGGGGTTTTGGGCCTCAAAGGAGGGGGAAAAAGAGTGAGGGTACAGGTGGAATGACTGGTATTGCAATTGGAGTGAGAAGTTGCCCAATCCTCCACCCGGCCTGTCAGGTCTGGGGGGGGTGGGTGAAGTGAGGCCCCCGTATGTGAGGGCAGCAAGGGGTGCGGTGTCTGATTGCTGGAGCCCAAGTTTCTGTGAGAGTGGATATTGGGGAGGTTTGAAAAAAACAGCCATGGACAGCATTTAGTTTATTTTCAGAGGACCGGGGGTTCCCCCAAAGCAATTTTAATGGGAGAGGAAAAAACTAAAAAAAATATCACGCAGGTTAGCAGGGTTTTGTGGGAGAAGAGGGGGATGAGCAATAAAGGAAGGGGGACCGGGGTTGGGGAATGTCTCCTGCACAAAAGAGGAGAATGAAAAGGATTGCAGAGGTTCAGTGAATTGAGCGATGTTTGTGCAGCACCCCCGCAAGGGGGATGGTTGGGTAGGAAAGTAAGTAAAATAATGCATGAGAGCATGCATGGTAAGGGAAGGAGAGAGGACTAAAAAAGGGATAGAGTTTTTTTGGGGGCAGACTGGGCGGTAGAAAAGGAAGGGCAGCAAGTAGATTGCAAATGAAGCATGGTGACAAACTGTAGGTTTAAAAAGCCCAGTATTACAAAATAGTTTTTTGCCCTTTGCCCATTCGGTCATAATTCCCGGGCCCAAAAATTATAGTAATTTCAAAAATCTGTCATTATCAATGCTGGCAGACCCAAAAAGGGTTTTCAGACCCCGGGTCCAAAATATAGTGTATTGATTAGATCCCACTTTCAGGGACAGAAACGGGTGGGGTTATAAAAAGATAGAGCAAGGAAAATTCTTCAAAGGAAATTGGGTAAAGGCTTACTTAAAATAGAAACACATCCTAATATTTGAAACAGAGCTGGACTTAAAGGGAAAAAATACCAGAACAACAAATTAGGAAAATGGCATAACAGCAGTTTGGGGAAGATGGTGGTGATTGTAGTCACGCAGAATGACGTACCATTCAAATACACAATATAATCACACAGATATTGCAGAGGGGTTGCTGACGGATGTAGTTCAGACACCATTTTTTTTGCGCACATTAGTAATGCAGAATGCGCCTGAATCTCTGAACCTGTTCTACTACGAGTCGTAGATTTAGCGCTTTCTAGCTACAAAGAGAAACTTCTCGCTCAGGGAAACCACTTTTAAAGTGATCTACCTGTTCCAGCAGTAATGCACCAGGATTTGCCACACTGGAGCTATAAATGTGTAGCATCGTACGGTTCTACTGAACCCCACCTCCCGCACGCCCCCCGATCTCAGGCACATTATAAAGGTGCACTCTGTAATGTGGCCAATATTGGAGTGCATCTGATTAAAAATATATCAAAAGGGGCTGCGTGAGTTTTCGGGCTGAAAAGACGCCAGACTTCTGGCGCAGCCCCGTTCATACATGCTGCCCTAATTGTGCAGCAGCAGAAGTGAAAAGCCGTTTGTCAGTATTAGCCAGGGTCTCCGCTGAGGAGACAGAATTATTACCAGACCAGTGCTGAATGTATATACAGATACACAGAAAACCTCCCGACTTCATGATTTCCAGCTCCGGTGGTCATATGACTGCTGAGCTTCAAAGCTGCAGATGTAGTAAATTTTAGGGTCTAAGATTAGTTTGGCCCAAGATGACTTCCATCTTCTGCTAGAAACGATATGCTATTATGGGTCTAAAGGAAGCTAGCTCCTAAGACAGCATGTCCAGCCTGGCGATATTTTTGGGGGTTGCACCAGCCACTTATATACAATGCTCTAGTAAATGGGTGTTAAACTCATTTTCAGCAAGGGCCACAACAATATTAGGATTGCCAACAAAGGTTCATGGTGCACCACATGGTGAGAAAGAAGACCAAGATGTCCTTCCACCTCTTGATCACTGAGTGCCTTGTTAGAGCTGTCAGAGCTGTGTCATGGGAGTTGCTGAGCAGAAAAGTGTGGAAGTGTGTGCCAAAGTTCCAAGTAGTCCAAGATGGCGCTTGCTCCTACTGCTTATGCCAGGCTCTAACTGTATCCTCCAAGGAAAGTAGAGAGCCGCTCCTTGTCCGTCCATACTCTATGTTTCTAAGCTCTTGCACGCTGCAGAATATTTAATGGTGGCTTGGATTCAGTGAGTTTGACACATGTTCAAGCATCTCCAGAGGTGTCTGTGATTGCTAAACCACCCCCTGCTCCCCAAGTCACCCTAACCAAACTCATCTTGCCCTTGAATCAAAACTTTTTAGCAACTTTTCCAAATTGTTGTTCCATCAAGGTGCACTTGAAACACAGCACAAATAACAAACCATGTAATGCAACAGTACAATTTTGTTAGGGTATACGTGTAGATCATTAGCATTTCCCCCTCTTGCACTCACACAGCTTAGGTTTGTAACAATTTGTCTGTCTAATCAATCCTCTGACAGCGAAACACAGCAGCCGCTTTGGCCACAACACGTTGTGCGCTCACAGAATTTACCATTGGAATCACAGTGAATGTGGTTGTGTTTTGACCTTCAAGATGTCACAACTAAAGTCTTATCATCACCATAAATCCCTTTCAAAGATGCTATGATCACATTCCCTTCCATTACCAGCAAGAATACTGTTTTCAGGTGGCAAGACTCTATGATCTGTTACAGTCAGGTGGTGGATCCACTGGGCAAGACATGAAACTGAACCGACCAGGGAGTGCAGTCTGAGGAGCCCCCCCTGGTACTCACCAGAGCCCTCTATAAGGCAGGATGGACCTGGCTGCTTGCAGTGACAGCTGAAGTGCCGAACAAGGTACTGGCAGAGATGTAACCGGGTCACAAGCAAAGACGTCAGGGCAGGCAAAAACCAAAGAAAATCAGAAGCCATGACAAGGGGCGAACTGGGAAAAAAACCAATCAAAGACGAGGCAAAAAACTAAGCAGGAACACCAACAAACCGTCAGGGGGAAGTGTCGTAATAAAGGAGGAGCTAGCCAGCCATTGGAGGTCAGTGATGCACTGGCCCTTTAAATCTTAAAAGAACTGGTGTGCGCACCCTAGAGGATGGATGCACACGCGCTGGCTACAGACAGAGACCGGGTGCAGAGCAGGAGTGGGGAGAGGTGAGTTACGGCTGGGATGGGGAGCGGAGACATGAGAGGTCTGGTGCGGGGTCCACAATATGCATCGTGTCATGATCTTTGGCAACACAATGTGTGTCATGGCCACAACCGCCATGTGGCCTTAGACTGAATCGCTTCCTTATCTTGGACTCCTGGTCACCCTTGTATTATTGTATATAAAGTTGTCAAGCCAAGAGTAATCTTGGTACATTTACAGTCTCCAACAACCCCCCTTGAAAAGTCTTACACATACCCCTGACATCATTGGACAGGATCAGTGGGCTCTTGGGCTCTAGTGCAAAAATTGAAACGAGCCCCCGTTACCTGGCCTTTACAATACAGGCTTTTATGTACAGAAGGGTTTTTTTGGGCCCCCCTTAGGCTGCAGGGCCCGGTAGCGACTGCTACCGCTGCACCCCCTGTACCTACACCGCTGGGTACTATGTACTATGATCCACAAACATGTATCTTCTGCTGCTGTAAACATTGCCATAGAATACCTGACTACAAATGAAACCTGTGATTAGATATCTCCATTGCACATGGGATTACAATCTCCTTTAGGAAAAAAAAGCAACTAAAAAGCAATTATTTATGTACAAATAAGAAGGTAACTGACCCTGTAAAAAAACCTGCCTGCGCTGATTGAAAGCTTCAACAAGAACACGTTGGAAGGACAGAATGACGATGTTCTGCTGGAACGCATGAGGCCGCGGACCGGCGGCGGAGCGCGCTCAGACTGCAAATTATGAAAATTTTTTAAAAAAGTGGATTAAAAACGTCTGCACAAAGAGATATTTCAAGCGCAGGACATTTGTTTAGTCAAATGAGGCAGGGAATAAATGAGATAATGGAACAATTGTCATCAAATTTTGGGACAGGAGTTTGGGGAAGACAAAATTTATTAACTAAAAAGAACAAAATTTTCTGTCTGAAATAAATCAAAAGAAAGTCGTTATGTTATCAGAGCGCGGATATTTCCTATTATCCCGTACAAAGCAACATGACAGGATTTTCCCAAGGAACACGGGCCTGAGCTTACTGTTTCCTAGGCAGTATGTGCTTTGTGGTAAAGGGTGGACGTGTAATAAAGACCAGCTCACTATGAGTATAGGGCCATGGTGGCAGGAATGATGGCTGCTAAGCGTCCCTAACAACTACATGGTCAATTTCTAGTCAAATAGAGGATGAAATGATTAAGAATGATAGAAGGAGGTGTGGAGAACTGAACGTGAAAAAAAATTTTGAGATCTTGATGGGCATTTTTTTTCCCCAAAAAAACCCCTAAAACCCCCCCCCCGGTTTACAACGGAATTCAGTTCGGGGGTCCTACTCTATCTTATCTCTACAAGGGTAAAAATTTCAGACCTCTCACTTGCCCAAAGGCCTCCAAAATGCAGAGAGAAAAATAAAAGAGCCTACCTTACAAAGAAAAGTGCACTGATATAAACCCTTGGGGAGGCGGGCGGGGGTGCACAAACAAGATGGAGGAACCTTTTTTCCCTTTATATAGTTTAAAAGCATATTTTGCCCAAAAAAAAACGAAGTTTTGCACAAAAACATTTTGAAAAAAAACACTGCGAACGGGTGCCAATGGCATGGCTTGGCACATTTATATGCACACGTCCAAACCCCTGGCCACCATGCTAAAAAGGGGGGGAAAAAAAAACATGGAAATCTCCAAAAGCATTTTATCTATCACAAAAAATGAAAAAAACTTTGGATTCTTAGTTCGCTGTTTTTGGCTTGTAAGCCGGGGTGGCTTGGCATTTTTTTGGCCCAAAAAACAGCGAATAAGAATCTCAAAATTTTTTCCCCTTTTTGTAGATAGCATAAAATGCTTTTTTTGGGGGATTTTCCCTGTGTTTTTTTTCCCTTTTTAGAAAAAGAAGTGGCCCCCTCCTAATGGTTACGTAAGGTTATGTTCATATCACATTTGTGATGTGCATTTAGGGCCCCATGTATGTAAACTGTCTAGTTCTAAAACTTTCTTTATTGTCCATAGCAACCAATCAGAGCTCCCCTTTCATTTCATATCATGCAAAGGGGAGCTCTGATTGGTAGCTATGAGCAACAACAAAAAAAAATTCTACACGGTTGTCATCCATGTCCCTTTTAGGCCTTGTCCCCACGGCACCGGTTTGTGAACGGTTTTTCAGATGGGTTGCAAACTGTCTGAAAAACGGCAGCAAACTTTTACAAGGGGCTATGGAAAACCCGTGCAGCAGTCCCCACTGCACGGGTTTTCCACCTGGAGTTTTTTCAAACTGCCGGCGGCCCGAAAAAAACATTCTACGTTCATTTTCCATTGGGAAAAACTGTCGTCCCCCGCGGCCGTGTGCACGGCACGAAAACCGCACAAATACCGGTCAGATAAACCGACCAGTATTTGTCCTTTGCCGTGGGGGCGTGTCCTTAGTGTGTACTTTAAAATAGCTCCTGACATAAATACTAAACAAGTCCACAGTGTTAAATATCCTATTTTTAGATTTTCAATATATAATAAAAAAAAAAAATGACTTTAACATTTCCCTCCACACACACACCTCCTTTCATAACCAGACAAGGTTAAATCAGCAGTTGCAGACACTGATACTATCAGGATGAGAAGGTCCATGGATATTGATCCCCTTCCCCCTTTTAAAAATATCAGTCCAAAGATGTCCAGAAGCAGACCATGAGATGGTCCACTATTGACAGTAATCTGCTTTTCCCAGTACTCCTGGCATATTGAGACGAGGTTAGTGCCAGCATTTGGGAGACAAAACACACTGACACCAAGCCACATAAATAGTAATGGAGAGGCATTTATTAGACATCTATATTACTGACACTGGAATAAAATGAAGGAAACACACAGAAAAACAAAAAAATACTTTAAATAAACACTTGCTAATAACTTCCCTCTTTGGCCAGTTTATTAAAGAAAATGATCCAATGCTGGTCCGACATAGATCAAAAAGTCCTACATAGTCCAATGACTTCAACAGAATACATAAAGGAAACCAGTAAAAAAACAAAAGTACTACAAAAACATCAGGATACTAAACTACATCCATGGACACCAAGACCACCCCCCTACCACCCCCCAAACCCCAGATCATGCCTGCGGCTGATTTTCTAGGGGAGCAGGGGATGGTTTTCAGGCTGCAGAATTTGATAATGGGTGGTACACCAAGCCCTAGAAAAACTCCAAAGGGAAACGGGTTACCTGTCCCCTAAAGGAATTAGATGTTTAAAAGGGGGAACTTTTCCTTCCTACA
>JAODAL010076280.1:0-13691 GCA_025379985.1 Phyllomedusa bahiana | reverse complement strand
ATACATTGATGAAATTGTACAACAAAACTGGCCGCAGTTTGTGTCAGGCACGACACATTTGAAGGCGCCTAAATTAAGCGCCTCACATATGCTAGCTATGTGCCTAAGATATGCTATGCGCCTAAGTTTGCACATAAGCTTTGCCATGCTATGCAAGTCATACCACATGCCAGATTTATGAAACCACGTATGACAGGTTCATACATTCAGGCGCACTATACACTCATTTTATGGGCATTAAAACTTGCATAGCGGCGTCTTTTTAAAATGTCTCCAATGGTTTTTACATAGTAGGGTTTAAAAAAAGACATACGGTATATCCATCAAGTTCAACCAAGGACTGGGAAAGATGTGGATGAAGGAGCGGGATAGGGAATTTTTAAGTTTTAAAGGGATTTTGCCACGATGTAATGTTGATGTGGGATCCTCCAAAATAGGTATTTAATCACTTTTCTAAATATATGTGATTACAAAAATTGCAGCCTGAGAGAGCTACAGGCTGCCTTTCCTGCCCTTAGTTACTTAAAAGCTTCTATTAGATACGACCTGACAAGAGTTGGTGGCCGGGCTTTCGCAGAGCACACTTCTTATCTGATGAAAGGGAGCTGAAGAAGCTTTCAAGGCACCGGGTAGAAATATGTTGTGTTTTGTATACAGAATCCACTAGTTGTAGTGTGATTATCTGAGTAGATCCCTGCTTTATCTGATGACAGGGAAAATGACGAAGCTTTCAAGAGGCTGTGGAGATAGCTGTTGTCGTTTGTATACAGAATCCACTAGTTGTAGTTTGATTATTTGAGTGAACATTTCACACGATCCCTTATGCACGGCTCTGTGCTCTGTGTCTCTCTCTCTCTCTCACTCTCTCACTCTCTCTCTCTCACTCTCTCACTCTCTCACTCCGGCTTTGTTTACATTTGCTTATTAGCAGATAAGGCACGTCCTGGCAAAACCCCTTTAGTTATCTAGCCCTTTCTTGAAACCCTCAACTTTTCCTGCTGTTACCAGCATCTATTCCATCTCTCTGCTGCATTAACTTATTTACACTTATTTACTCACTGCAGATTTATAGGTCAGCATTGCTAGTCAGTATTTTCCATCAGAATTTTTAAGCAAGAGAGGAAGTATGGATGTGTTACATTCCTCCTTTGCTTAGGATCATGTCCTGGTTTTGGCTTCTCAAAAATTGCCACACATGTATAGCATAGCAGAAATTGGTCATAGTGTCAGTAGAAATGTCTCTGACAGCAGGGCAGTTTCCCTTTTTTTCTAGAGAGGCATAGTGCCCCCCAAATTGCGGTCATTAAGATTATGTTCATACACTAGGTATGTGTACAGTATGGGAATTTTAAGAAGGATCCACATCCAAAACCAATAGGCATGAATTTGGCTTTTTCTGGCTGTAAACTGCTCAGATCTGATCAGCCAATCTTAGCATTTATGGTCCAAAATCCAATCTTGGTGCACGTTTGCAGTTGATCAGACATTAAAATGGCAAGGTATGGACTAAAATATCTAATATGTTGGAGTTCTTAGTTACCTACGGTAGCAGAATGGTTTATATATAAATATATACTGTATATACCATATATACTCGAGTATAAGCCAACCTGAATATAAGCTGAGGCACCTAATTTTGCCACAAAAAACTGGGGAAAACTTATTGACTGGAGTATAAGCCTAGGGTGGAAAATGCAGCGGCTACTGCTAAATTTCAAAAATAAAAATGGATACCAATAAAATTACATAGGCAGGTATAGGCAGTTTACGGTCCCCCATAGGCAGGGAGAGGCAGGTATAGGTCTCCCATAGGCAGGTAGAGACAGGTATCTGTCCCTCATCGGCAGGTATGTCTCCCATAGGCAGGGTTTAAAAAAAAAAAAAAAATGCAAGTACTCACCTGCTCCAAGGCTGTTCCTGTGCTCCTTCTTCTTCCCGTTACAGGCGGCGTGCTTTGACATCCCCCGGCCGGTGCCGCCTGACGACATCACGCCGCCTGTAACGGGAAGAAGGAGCACAGGAAGAACCTTGGAGCAGGTGAGTACTTGCCTGTGCCAAAATATTCCGGAAGGTCGCAGGTCTGCTTGTGGCCTTCCCAAGTCCTATTGCGGAGCAGGGAGCGCTCGCTCTCTGCTCCGCTATAGTATCTTCAGCTGTATGTGCATATAACTCTCAGTCTCATAAAACTGAAGAGATCTCCGCCGGCACCTGGGCCATGGCAGCGTTCAGACGCTGACGGGTAACTTGAGATTCAGCTGTATGTGTTCCCAGAGTAGTTGTATACAGCTGAAGGGATCACTGCCGGCGCCTGAGCTATGGCAGGTCCTGGACTCCAACGGTGACTCGAGTATAAGCCGAGGAAGGCTATTGTAGCACATTTTTTATGGTGAAAACTCTGCTTATACTCAAGTATATATGGTATATTCAGGGGCGTAACCTTGGTTCAAAAAATGGGGGGGGGGGAGGCAATTTTTCCTCTCATCCCCTATCTTCCTATCCCTCCCTTATTCACTCGCCTTCCCTTTCACTTCCCTTTTCTCCCCTCCTCTCCCTGCAGTGAAGGGTCCCCCTCTAACCCAACTAGGAGTTCTGAGGGAGTGCTGTGAGCTCCCCCAGCAGGTCCGGGCGGAGTCCTTATGGCAAACACTTTTGGTGCAATCCGTAAGGTTATGAGTGGCTCTCTAATTACTGAAGTTTAGAGCCAGACTGGGACTAAAAAGCAGCCCTGGCAATGAAACTGAACCGCCCCACCTATAATATTTCCCCCTCAAGATGGAAATAACATGTTTATTTGTCCATTTATTGTGGGTTTGGGTTAAGGGGATAGGTGACAGTTGTATATTGTATTGGCGCTAGGCCGCACAACACAATTGTTGGGGGTGAGGAGGGTGGGAGAGCGAGTACAAGCCACAGCTGAAGCGCCAACACTAGGGGGGGTCAGCCCACACGGCCTGTTCCTATAACCTGTAGCCTCTACTCCCTGTCCTACCCTCAAACACACAATTGTTTTGCGCAGCTTAGCAACAACACTATATAATACTGCCACCTATCCCAAACCCAGATAGGTGGGGGTTGTATATTGTGTTGGTGCTAGGATGCACAGCAAAATTGTAAAGGGAAAGCGGGTAGAGGCCACAGCTCATGGGCCCCAAGGATTGTGCTGTGGCTATGGCCTTAATCGTCTCGGATCATATTGTGTAGTCTAAACTCACTCATGATCTTCAGGAGGTGTAGGTGATAGGTGTTATGCAGCATGTTTTTAGTGGTGGTTCTGTTTTCTTACAGGTTTCCATGTTGAACTATGTCTTATCAGAGTTGAATCCATTTATTTTTTAATAAAATGGTCAACGAGGGCTAGTATCGGGAAGTGTCAATTTAAATTGTTTCTTTGGGGTTTTTCGTAATCCAGTGTTAGTAATGGAGGTGTCTGGCAGTCGCCTCTCCGTTACTATCGCTCGGGCTTGGTGTCAGTTAGTAGGTTTTTTTCTGTCACCCCAAGGCTGACACTAACCCACTCACTATTAACTTAGTACCCAACGCACTAGTAGTGCTGGGAAGAGCAAGGTTACCATTTGAAGCAGACCCTCTAATGTGATGTGCCACTTCTGGGGCACCTGCCAACTGGTACTAAAAATGTAAATATAAAGGTTCGGCTCACCCTCCAGGCATTCGTAGTCTTGCTGAGACTTGTCGTTCTCCATGTCAGCGTATATGCATAACAGCGACTCGGACCCACTGTTGGCTTACACGGTATAACAAACAATGCAAATAGGAATTCCTGTGTTCTAGGTAGAGCAACAGTGCCACCTAGTGTAGGAAATTCCGGGTTCAGCGCTCACAGTGAAAAAATAAACTTTATTGTAGATAAAGCATAAACAGGAGCATAAAATAATGGTAGTAAAAACCTGCTAAAACGCTTAGGCGTTTTGAGCCTTTGTGGCTCTAAATCAATCTTGATCAGATACTGTGAAGGGGGCCAGTGACTTCTACAGGGGAACTGTAGTCCTAATGGGCCTATTTACTGAATGTGTACAGTTTCAGCACTGGACAAGAAAAGCGTGGTTTACCACAATTTTGTGTCTGGCGCAGAAACTGTACAAGTTCACTAAATAGTGCAAACATAGACCCATTATGACTACAGTTCCCCCATAGAAGTCAATGACCCCATTACAGCCACCCTTCCTCGGTATCTGTTGGGATACGTTTTTACGGTATCCTGACAGATGCCACAAACAAGGGCCAGTATCGGTATGTGAATGGGGCCAATGAGTAAGGTCTTTTACTTTTAAGGGGATTGTGTACTACGCTATTCAGTCCCTCAGGAAATTTCTATACCACTGGGAAATAGAGCAAACGTATCCCATGCAGGGCTATGTCTGCTGTATTATTTTCGGTGGGGCTGCATCATGATATTTTTTTCACTGTACCCCAATGGATACCTCGAGTTTCAGTAAATGCTGCAAACGTAGACTCATTAGGACTACAGTTTCTCTATTGAAGTTAATTGCCCCCTCACAGTATCTTTTGGGATACATTTTTACGGTATCACAACAGGTACTACAAACTAAAGCCGAAAACAGTATGTGAATGGGGTCTTTTAGATTTAAAAAAAAAATAAAAAATAATAATTTTAAGAAAAAAAAAACACGTGGGGTCCCCTCCCTCTTTCATAACCAGCCAAGGCAAAACCAGGAGCTGCAGGCTGATGCTATCAGGATGTTAAGTTCGACGGATTTTGGGCTATTCCCTTTGCAAAAAATACCAACCTGGTGCAATGGGTACAGTGGTAAAAGTGAGTAGATTAGTGTCAGCTTCAGGTGACAAGAAACCCCGCTGAAACCTCTATTACTAACACTGGTATAAAAGAAGGGAACCCCCCCGTCAGGAAAAGTCCGCGCCCACTTGATGCTCGACGGCCTGACTTGGGGTGTGTTCGTGACGTTGCGCTCCCCCCTAGGGGCACGCAACGTCAGCCAGATTTCACCGTTAACCCCTGTCCACATGGGCACAGGAAACCCCACTCGCCCACAACCCTGAATGACTGGGAGAGATCTGTTTACCCACACTAGTGAAACAGAACTCTGCCAGCCCGGTAGACTACCACCCGTTCCTCATTAGTTATAAGACCGATCTGTTACAGACTTATAACAAGGCGAGGAACCAGCCCAGGTAGCAATATATTAGAGACCGAAAAAACAGACACGTGAGATCGTCAATCAAGAAAACAGACCAGCCCAGGATTAAAGTTTAAAGATTTAATTGCCTTGTGAGCAAGCGAGACAGACAATAAGTACATAGGGGTATAACTATGCTGTTACTGGTCAGAGGTACAAATACGGATATGGTTACAGACAAAGAGGCAGCAAGATGTGTTTATTTACCTTAGGTTGGTCTTGTGCCGGCATACAAAAGGGTGACTGCAGCCTGCTGATTTTGGACGCTCCCGTATGCTCGGCGTAAACCCCTCCCAATGGAGACAACCCAGGGCCCAGTTGGGCTTCAATTTACAACTGTACTGGGACATCTCAAGTCACACCCTCTCACGCCTCTGGGATGGTCTACACTCTCCTCCCTCCTGGGCCATGCTGTTTTTGGCTTTGGACACAAAACAGATCATATCACAGCAGGGCAATTCCGCAGTTCCTGCCCCTGGCACTCTCAGAAACGGGTGGGTCCAAGCTACAACTCATCCCTTGGTTCTCGGAGCACATGTGTACTTCAGTTTTGGCCAGGTGCTAACGAAATAATGAGAATTCTTTTGCGGTTTAGACTCCCTGCTGGGATGGTCTCCTATCTGGATTGGAAGCAGTCAGGCCTTTCATCTAAATTGGGTACATGTGCCTAATTGCTTTCTCAATGACATGTGTTGAGCAAAGCAGGAGCTTGGTTGACTTTCTGCAATAACTGAGTGAATGTGTGGAAGGGGGAAGGGTGACTTTTGTCATCTTTTGTTATTTTCCTAACACCCTCCCAAAAAAAACAACCAATTTATTTAAAGAGAACCTGTCACATAGTTTATTCCCCCCTTGATGAGTACAGCACAAGCTAGTGACAGAAATGCTGTTTCCAGTGCTGTGTCCCTTATTCTGCAAGATGCTGTAGTTTTAGAGCAGGGGTCCCCAACCGGTCCGCGACGCCGGCTACACTTGATGCCGACCGCCCGGTGACTTTAGTCATTATAGCGGCCGCGCAGACCTAGCAGCTGCACTCCGCGTGCGGCTGCATTGCAGCGAAAGCAGGAGCGGTGCATTACCGCCCTGCTTTCCCTATCATTGTAGATGCGGCGCTCACTGAGCTCCGCATCTACAGCGATGTGCGGCGCAGGGAGTGTGATGCACAGTGACGTCACCCCCCCCCGCGCCGCTCGGTGATGTCGGATGTCGGCTGCTGGGAGGAGGAGCTCGGCCGAGGATCCGGGAAAGGTGAGTTACTTTTTTTTTTTTATATATAATTGTCCTGACTGCCTGCTGGGGCAGCTATATATAAGTACTGGGGGCAGCTATATATCACTACTGGGGCAGCTATATATAAGAAATGCGGGCAGCTATATATCACTACTGGGGCAGCTATGTATCACTACTGGGGCAGCTATGTATCACTACTGGGGGCAGCTATCTATCACTACTGGGGGCAGCTATGTATCACTATCACTACTGGGGCAGCTATGTATCACTACTGGGGGCAGCTATATATGACTACTGGGGGCAGCTATATATGACTACTGGGGGCAGCTATGTATCACTACTGGGGGCAGCTATGTATCACTACTGGGGGCAGCTATGTATCACTACTGGGGCAGCTATGTATCACTACTGGGGGCAGCTATGTATCACTACTGGGGCAGCTATGTATCACTACTGGGGTAGCTATGTATCACTATCACTACTGGGGGCAGCTATGTATCACTACTGGGGGCAGCTATGTATCACTATCACTACTGGGGACAGCTATGTATCACTATCACTACTGGGGGGCTATATTTATTTATTACAGGGGGCATATATCTCTATAATGACAGAGCTGATTACATATGTATATTATATACATGTATAATGCTGACCCACAGAGCTGATAATCAGTCTGCAGTAATATTGATCAGCTCTGTGGGTCAGCATTATTAATATAATAGTGACCCACAGAGCTGACAATCAGTCTCCAGTTATAAAATACTGATTACCCCATAGTCTACCCCTAAATGACACAGTATACACTTTATTGGTTTTTTGTTTGTGTCTGATTCTAAACATCCCCGCCCCTAATAACCACGCCCCCAATACCCCCCCCCCCTCCTCCCCCCACTGGGCCGTGGAAAAATTGTCGTGCATCAAACCGGTCCCTGGTAGAAAAAAGGTTGGGGACCGCTGTTTTAGATTACTTAGTGCTCAAATCTGCAGTTTTCAGCCAGAAAAGAGTCATGAAGAGTCAGTCTTTTTATACCCCGCCCACCAGAGGCTAGCCCCGCCCACCTCAACTAATTAGCCTATTACTTTGAATAGATAAAAACATGTGAATAACTGTCAGGTGTGTGGGGCAAGCATTTGGTGGGCGGGGCTAACACATGCTCATGAATAAGATTTAAGCATTAAATGCTCTAAAACTACAGCATCTTACAGCATAAGGGACTCAGCGCTGGAAACAGCATGTCTGTCACTAGCTTGTACTTTCCTCAACAAGGGGGGCATAACCTATGTGACAGGATCCCTTTAAATAAACACTCTCCGACATGAGCATTCTTAGACCATTTTATTGAAAAAAAATGGATCCAACGCTAACTTGACTTAGTCCAATTAATTCAACATTGTCCAACAGGGAAACCTGCAAACAAAATACAGAAACACTACTAAAACATTGATAAAGTTTTACTATTACCGGCCCCAATTCAGGGAGCTAGGGCGAGGGAGAAGCAGCAGCCGTCGAGGAGTCTAAGATCTGAGGACTAATTGTGGTCCATGAAACAGGCTTGTAGGGGAGTTGTGCATTCCAAATGCACAACCTGAAAAGGTGAGTGAAGATGGCCTGCGGGTTCACCGGGACTCCTGCTGGCTGCGGGAGGGCGCTGCGGTCTGAGTGTCGGGCCGCGGGCACACTTGTTCCCCTGTGCAGCTAGACTTACCAGCCCGCGCTCCTGCTTCTGTGCGGCACCCCTGCCGGCTGCGGGGCGCGTCTCTGCTCTTTAGGGCGCGCGCGCTGGCTTCCTCAGATTTAAAGGGCCAGCGCGCCCACAATTGGTTGTTGGCCGGTCGCTGACCCTGTATAAGGTTCTCATTTCCGGAACGTCCCCGCCGGATCTTTAGTGCCTCTAGCCTATTGTGAAAGTGTTCTTTGAGTCTCCGTCTTTACCGTGTACCGTACCACCTTGCCTGCGCTTCTCGACTACGGGCCATTGCCGCCTGCCCTGACCGTGACGCCTGTCCCCGACTACGCCTCGTCTTACGATTTTGTACCTCGATACACCTTGGCTGCCACCGCAAGCAAGTCGCGCCAGTGGAGGCGACCTGTTGGATTCCCGCCGCAGCAAGTACATCCCGCTTTGCGGCGGGCTCTGGTGGAGACTAGGTTCTACTTAGACTCCGCTCCCTGGTGTGGCTTACGCCATGGCTTGCGCTGGTCCAGCGGATCCACTACCGACCGGCATGACAGCAAGATCCGGCCTTGGATCCCGCCATGGTGCCTCTCCCGAGTGAAGCGGACCTTGTAGCCGTCGTTGTGCAGCAGTCAGAACAGATTGCGCAACAAGCTCCGCAGATAGACCAGCTGACCTCCATGTTTCAGCAACTAGTGGCGAATCAACAGCAGCCGCCATCTCCACCTGTGGTTACGCCGCCGCCTGTTGCTCCACCTGCAACTGTGGGCCCCAAGCACCAGCTGCCGCTACCGTCAAAGTTTGAGGGGGACCCTAAGCTGTGCAGGGGTTTCATCGCCCAGTGCTCCATGCACATCGAACTGATGGCAGACCAGTTCCCCCACAGAAGGTTCCAAGGTGGCGTTTGTGGTCAGTCCACTGGCCGGGAAGGCCTTGGCTTGGGCTACCCCTCTTTGGGACAGGAGCGACCCAGTGACTGCAGACCTGCAAGCCTTCCTCAGAGTTTCGCAGTGTTTTTGAAAAGCCGGCACGAGCATCTTCTGCGGAGACTGCGCTACTGAACCTGCGCCAGGGCGATTCCTCAGTCGGGGATTATGCGGTCCAGTTTCGCACCCTGGCGTCAGAACTGTCTTTGAATGACGCTGCCCTGTGCGCCACCTTTAAGAAAGGCCTGTCCATCAGGGTCAAGGATGCTCTAGCGGCAATGGAATTTACCTTTCTACCTAAGTGACTTGATACATCTAGCCACCCTCATAGACGTACGCTTCGCCGAGAGGCAAGAGGAGCTTCGTCTTGAACGCAACCTTGTGCGGCCCCGCCGCCTATCCCGTTTGGCCCCGATGTTTCAGAGACCTCCACTGCCGTCTCCTCTACCGTCCAGGGAAGAGCCCATGTAGGTTGACTGAGCCCACATATCGGAGCAGGAGTTGTCACATCGGCGCCAAGAGAGGTTATGCCTGTTCTGCGCCAGCCCGGACCATTTTCGTATGGGCTGTCCTCTCCGTCTCCAGCGTCTGGGAAATGCTTGCACCTAGGCCACATTGGAGAGGCGTCCCTAGGTGTGAATTCTTCCTCTCCACATCTTTCCATGCCAGTGGAAGTCACGACTGACTCTGGATTCGTGTTCCAAGTACCGGCATTTCTGGACTCTGGTTTGGCCGGGAATTTCATCCACGCCGCCCTGGTGTCTCGGTATCGCCTGGAGAGACCGTTGGTGATATCCTCAGTCAGTGGGGAACTTCTCAGTGACACCATTCAGTACAGGACCAAGCCGGTGTCTCTCTGTATGGGGGTCCTGCACAAAGAGAGGCTCTCGTTCTTCGTATTGCCCCAGTCTTCGTCGGCAATCCTGTTGGGGCTTCCTTGGTTGCAACACCATGCCCCTACGCTCAACTGGAGAACCACCGAGGTCATGCGTTGGGGTCCTGACTGCCAAAATCTCTGTCTGCTGGCACCTCGCCCGGTGCCCTCCGTTGTCTCTCAATCACCCGCCAGACCGCTGCCAGGTCTGCCTACTGAATCCCAAAGGACTTTTCGGACATGTTCTCTGAAAAACAGGCCGAATCTCTCCCGCCTCACTGCCCCTTGACATGCCCATTGATCCCCCAGCCGGGGAAACCAGTCCTCCTCATGGCAGGTTGTACCCGCTGTCCGTGTCAGAGACCAAGGCCATGTCGGCTTACATTCAAGAGAACCTGCAGAAGGGCTTTATTCGAAAGTCCCCCTCACATGCCGGAGCCGGTTTTTTCTTCGTACAGAAGAAAGATGGATCTCTCCGCCCGTGTATAGACTAACGGGGTCTAAACAAAATTACCGTGAAGAACCGGTACCCTTTGCCGCTAATCTCAGAACTTTTCGAGCTACTTCGAGGGGCCAAGGTCTTTACTAAGTTGGATCTATGGGGAGCATACAATCTCATCAGGATTCGCGAGGGTGATGAGTGGAAAACGGCATTCAACACTCGAGACGGACACTTTGAATACCTGGTGATGCCCTTCGGGTTATGTAATGCTCCTGCGGTCTTTCAGGAGTTCGTCAACGATATCTTCAGGGATCTACTATACCTTGCGTCATCGTATATCTAAAACGACATCCGGGATATTTTTCTCCGGACCTAGGGACTCATTGGCTACAAGTACGCCAGGTTCTGCAACGTCTACACAGTAACCGCCTATACGCTAAATTGGAGAAATGTCTGTTCCACCAGTCCAGCCTACCCTTCCTCGGTTATATTGTTTCCGACAGAGGTCTTCAAATGGACCCTACTAAGCTGTTAGCGATCCTTCAGTGGCCACGCCCCATAGGCCTCCGGGCCATACAACGGTTCTTGGGATTTAATAACTCTTATCGCCAGTTCATTCCCCACATTTCCACATTGGTGGCTCCGATCGTGGCTTTCATGAATAAGAAGGCTAATCCGAGATGTTGGCCACCAGCGGCCGAGAAGGCATTCTCAGAGTTAAAGGCTGCTTAAGGCCTCTGCACCCATCTTACCTCGCCCAGACCTGTAGAAACCGTTCTCGTTGGAAGTGGACGCGTCCTCTGTGGGAGCAGGTGCAGTCCTTACTCAGAAGGGGCCCAAGGGAAAGACACTCACTTGTGGGTTCTTCTCTAGGACCTTCTCGCCGGTGGAGAAGAACTATGCCATCGGGGACCGGGAGTTGCTTGCCATCAAGATGGCCCTGGAGGAATGGTGCCACCTCCTGGAAGGCCCCCCGTCATCCCTTTGACGTGTACACGGACCACAAGAACCTTCTGTATCTTCAATCGGCTTAGCGGCTTAATCATCGCCAAGCTCGTTGGTCACTCTTCTCCCGATTCGACTTTCGTATTCCCTTCCGTCCCACGGAGAAGAATGTAAGGGCTATTGCCCTCTCCCGTGCTTTGGACATTGTTGGAGAAGAATCACTGCCCCAACATATCATCTCTCCTGAACGCCTGGTTCACGCGGCTACAACCAATCTCCAACAGGTTCCTCGAGGCAAGACATATGTGCGGCCGTCGCTTCGTAGGAGAATCCTGAAGTGGGGACATAGTTCTCTGGTGGCTGGGCATCCGGGTGCAAGGAGATCATATCAGTTAATCTACTGGTGGCTTGGTCTGGTCAAAGATATGAGGGACTTTGTAGAGGCCTGTACTAATTGCGCCCGGAATAAGGCTCCTCGCCTCTGTCCTGCCGGTCTGCTGCAACCCTTTGCCGACACCCTGTACACCTTGGACATATGTGGCGATGGGCTTTATAACTGCCCTTCCTCCCTCCTCGGGTAAACCGTGATCTGGGTCGTGGACGGATCAATTTCCAAGAGTCTCACTTTGTCCCTATGCCCGGGTTACTATCTGCCCCTCGCCTCGCCACATTCTTCTTCATGCATATTTTTCGCCTACACGACCTGCTACAGCACATCGTCTCGGATCGAGGAGTCCAGTTTGTATCTAGATTTTGGCGCTCTCTCTGTTCCCGGCTGCAGGTGAAGCTAGATTTCTCCTCGGCGTACCATCCACAGTCCAACGGCCAAGTAGAGAGAGTCAATCAGGTTTTGGGTGCCTACCGGGTGGCATTTTGTCTTGTCTCGCCAGGGTGAGTGGTCCAACTTACTACCTTGGGCGGGGTTTTCCTATAATTCGTTGGACTCAGAATCTTCTGGTGCTTCACCCTTCTACGTGGTCTATGGACAGCACCCCCGCCCACCTCTCCCTTTGGCCTCTTCCTCCGAAGTCCCCGCAGTGGATGCAATGGTTTGAGATATGACTGCTATTTGGGAGCAGACTCGTCGGTCCCTTCAGCAGGCAGCGGTCCGCATGAAAACCCAGGCGGACAAGAAGAGGAGACCTGCTCCGACTTTTGCTCCTGGTGACAAGGTGTGGCTCTTTGCCAAATTCGTTCGGCTCAAGATACCGAGCTATAAACTGGGTCCACGGTTCCTAGGGCCGTTTGAGGTGTTGAAACGTATTAATCCTGTGGCCTATAAACTCCGGCTCCCACCCTTCATGCGGATCCCAAACTCTTTTCATGTCTCCCTGCTGAAGCCTGTCGTGCTAAAAACCCCTTCTCACAAAAGGGTTACCCCCCTCCTCTTTTTCCTGAAGCAGTAACCTCCAATGTCTTTGCGGTGAAGGACATCCTGGCCTGAAATCTATCAGAGGGAGACGTCATTTTCTTGTCGATTGGGAGGGATTTGGGCCTGAGGAAAGATCTTGGGAGCCGGAGAACATCTTGGACCGTGCCCTGTTGCTGTCCACAACTGGGAGGTGGAGCCAAACAGACTCCCCACCCACGGCAGACTAGATCTCTGAATGTCACAAAATCTGAGTGGTCCTGAAGCTCCGATAATTATAATACAAAAAGGAAAGATAAGGGAGAGAGAAGGGAAAGTGATTCCACTCCGCCGGACACTGGGGGAGCACAGAGCACCATACTGGGAAAGCTACATAACGGGAGGATCTTTCCCAATAGAAACTTCGTTTTATATGTTTTAGTACTTTTATACAATAGAAATGTATTTGTGAAAAATTGCATTTTTATGTCATCAAAGCCTGACAACCATAACTTTTTTTTTTCTGTGTATGGAGACAATTAAGGGCTTGTTTTTTGTGCGATGAATTGACGTTTTCATTTTCAATTTTGGGATTCATATGGCGCTTTGATCGATTTTTATCAACAATTTCGGGAGGTGGGACAAGCAAAATACATCAATCCTGGTAGTGTTTTTTTAATTTTTACAGCTATCACCATGTTGTATAAATAACATGATACCTTTAATTTGCAGGTCGATACAATTACAGCGATACCCAATTTATATTTTTTTGTTTCACTACTTTTATACAATAAAAACACTTTTTTTTTTTTTTTTTTAAACACGTTTTTGCATAGCCATAGTCTGAGAGCCATATTTTTTTGTGTATGGAGCGGTGTAGGGGCATGTTTTTTGTGGAATGAGTTGATGTTTTCATTGGTACCATTTTAAGGGGGAAATTGATCACCCTTAAATTAATTTTTTGGGGGGACAGGGTGAAGAAAATACAGTAAGCCTGGTAGTGTGTTTAATTTTTTTACTATGCAGTTTAAGTGACATGTTTTACTACATAGGTCAATGCAATTACAGTGATC
>JAODAL010076279.1:0-13691 GCA_025379985.1 Phyllomedusa bahiana | reverse complement strand
AACACTAAAATTTGTGAAACAACTGTTGGGTCGATATACTCACTACACTCCTGGATATATTCATTAAGGAGCGAAATTTCCAACATGGAATACTTTTAGGGGTGTTTATTAAGTTTTAGCACCTTAGGGTGTCTGCAAATCTGAAATGGCACCTAAAGAAAATCGTAAGGAAAATGAGCCCCCAAAGTCCAGTAGGTGTTCCTCCTATTCTGAGGCTTGTGGTTGAGAGAAGTAACGCACTAGGGCCACATATGGAATATCTCTAAAAAGTGTAGAATTGGAGGAATCAATAGTTATTTGCATTTTCCTGGTTATGTCTACTGTGTTCCAGTGAATAATGGATAACAATTGAAAATCTGAAAAAAATAGAAATTTTGAAACTTCACCTCCACTTTGCTTTAATTTCTGTGAAACACTTAATGGGGTAATACATTTCCAAAATGCATTAATACTTTTAGAGGTACAGTTTCTTAGATGGAGCCATTTATGAGGATATCTAACACGCAGGCCCCTCAAAGCCATGTCAGAATTGGAGTGGTCCCTAAACAATGTTGTAAATTTTCTTGAAAATGTGAAAAATTACTACTGAATTTCTAAGTCTCCTAATGTCGCAAAAAAATGAAAATACATTTAAAAGTTATGCCAACCTACAGTGGACATATGGTAGACGCTAGTTATAAACTATTTTGTGTGGCATAACTGTCTGTAATACACACAGAAATATTTGAGCTTTGAAAATGGCAAATTTTTCAGAATTTTCACAATATTTTAATATTTTTTCCAAATAAACAAGGATTGTATGGACCAAAATTTCGTACTAACTTAAAGTACAATGTGTCCCGAGAAAACAGTCTCTGTATAGGTAAAAGTATCAAAAAATTGTTCCCACAAAGTGACACCTGTCAGATTTAAAAAATGGGGCTTTGTTAGGAAGGCCAAAACTGGCTGCAGCGATATGCCAACAACCAAATAAATAACCCAATGTCTCATTTTGTATCTAACTTTAAAGTCAGCATACATTTTCACTATACTTTAATGTATCAGTCAACTTCTTATTCTTTAGGCAGTGTAAGTACCAGTTAATGCTCTTAAAGATATTTTCAGGGAGAACTGTTCTGGGACTTTGTGTGTATTCAGAATGTAGAGCACATCTAATGCTCTGATATTTATAAAATCCTGGAGGACACCTTTAATAAATTATTTTCAAGCTCTAATCTTTGCTGTAAAAAACCCAAAGTTTTATATGCAAATTGGATAAACCCAAGACATTAAAACACTGGATGAATACGTTTAAGATAAACTATAGTAATTGTAGCTCCAGTATGACATCTTTTGCTACAATGCACTTGCTCCCCTGGGGATGTATGGTCTTTCTTATATAAACACATCCACTATTATAGATTCCACTTAAATAAATGACTGCATATCTTTTCTCTGCTCCTACATGTTTGTTAGGTGTGCACATTTCAGTTAACATACGATCAAAGTACTTCCTTGAACTTCAGTACAAACTACTTTGAAGTGGGAACACCACCACAACTTTTTAAAGCTACTTTACTAGTGATTATCCACCATCTGCATTTATAATATCTAACAGATACACATCATTTTTGCATTGTAATTTTTTATGTGGACTTTCAATCCTTCAATTTTCTTGTACATTTTTTCTTTCTTAATGCAGATATATGATTAGGGTTAAAGACATTAAGCTGGTACACCTGTAGAGTTCTGCACAGTACTTCATTGCGTACAAGTTTAGAATGAAAGAAACATGGCCTCAAACTACTATAAGGATAGCATCATAAACATGAGACCTTAGACAGCGAGACAGAGATATCTATTATATAAGCAGAACTGAAAATTATTATTAGATGGAATGCATTTTACATTTCTAGGTCTCCTCAGGCCACCAAGCTTTGGGTTCTACAGATTGTGACCTACCAATGACTTGATCTCATAGTAGGCAGGTCACGTATAGTTTGGTATGTCATAAAAAGCAGTAATTATTCCATATTATTCAAAACCTATGTTGTTAACAAATTAAAATAAAACAAATATTTTAAACTTCGTAGAATGCATTTACACAACACAGTCACTTTCTTACAAACAATTGCAGAAAAAGCTGCCAAATGACTAAGACGTGAAATTATTCTCATCAATGGTGTGTACTGCATATGCAACCCTATTGAGAAGTTTTGTTGAAAACACATACATCAGGATATTTTTCTAACTGTATGGAATGGCTAGTTATCTTGGGAAATCCAAACTGCACATTTCATTTTAGACAATTACTGTACATGAGTTTAAAGCATAACCCAGGGGAGCAAAGACTGAAACTTCAGGTTCTTATCCACTTAAAAAATAACATGGCTTGCCTCCCAGCATATAAAAAACAATTACTGGAGTGGTTGACAGAGCATTTTCTAAGCAAATTCCTAATTAGCTCAGGATGGTGTTGATCAGTTATCATGTTGTTATGACCATCTGGTGATTCATTTATTTGTCTACATGAGGACAATGGGATATCTCTGGAATTATGCTGTCTGGGTAAGTGGAATTTATGGGTAAGAAGAGTAGAGCCAAAAATCAAAATCTTCTGTTTCCCTTTAATTTCACTTAAGAAACATTTCTCCATATATATGCCATGTCATTTTTTTCTGTTCGCCACAGGGGCCAATGATGTATTCAGAATTTTTAGGGTATACCACAGATAGAGCCTAAAGTGTATAGCCCTTTAATCCAAATTTTTTACATGAATTAGATGTCTCTGTGCACTAATCTGAATGGGAGGCACCCTTTTTTGGAATTTGTGATAGAAATATAAATGCCTTGTGTTTAAAGAATACAATACTTTATCTTAGAAGAGTGAATTAAGTGGTCCAATAACTGAAAGTGAATGCAGGATTGTAATCTTGCCGAAATTTTTGTAGGTTATATGGAAACTTTTGTCAGTAGACATATGATTTCGAAAGGTAGACTTTAATTCATATTACTATGGCAGCTTAATTTTAAGCGGGAATTTTCATTTTCTTTTCTTATAAAGAGTGCAAGGTAGACAGGAATCTCTCAACAAACACATGTATGCTTGAATCTGTTGTTAGCAGTGCTATTTTCTCTTTTCCTCTGTCACTTGTAATCAACCTGTCAAAACAGGAGATGCACAAAAGTGATGATTTTTGACAGATAAAGGTGTCATTCCATCTCGAGATTTATTTGAGACTTAAAAATCTGTTTGGACGTTAAGAGCGACATCTAGGGGACGGGGGAAACCCCTTTTTTTTTTGGTATATCTTGCACCATAAAATGTTGTTGCCCTGTTCTATAGATGTATGAACAGTCATAGGCCCAAACTTGCCGCAGTCTGCACTAGACACAACACTTTTTAATGCACCAAGAATGTGACAAAGCTTGTCGCATAACACAATATGCGCCAAAATGTTTGGCGCATTACACTTTCATTCAAACTGTCATATTATACACTCCTCTATATCGATTTAGAACCGGTGTGTAGTCACCAAGGTACATAGATGTTGTCCTAAATGTCTTTTTTAGTATAGAGTCGATAATTGGTGAAAGTCATGCAGAGAGGGTCAGGAAAGAGTTGAAAATGAACTACATGTTCATTGCCCAAGCACCTCAGCCAGTGAAAGCCAGTGAAACTGCTTTTGCAACGCAAAACGCCCAATGGAGCTGTACACTGTGGACCTAAAAGGGAACTAAAAAAAAAAAATGCCAAAATCATTTTTTGTAATGAGAAATGGTGAAAAAAATTTTTTATTCATTTGCAAGCTTGCAAGTTACTTTGGGAAAAAAACCTTTAAACTTTTTAAAAAAAAAACCAAATCGGTCGCTACTGCTCTATTTAAAAAAAACATTGGTGCCTTCAAGTAAGAATCATCAACCATTCTGAACTTATGTCAATCAAATTTTAAGGACCTCTTTAACCCCTTAAGTCGAATGCCTAAAAAGTTTTAAGACCAGAAATTTTTTTTTTGCCTCCTTGCAACAACAGTTGTAAAATTTTTTTTTTTTTTCAAAGTTGGCAGTTGGATGAGGGGCCTTTTTTATTGGGGGCAAGTTGTACTTTAGGGCTTGTTCACACGGCGTTTTTGTGATCCTTTTTTCGGGTCCTTTTCGAATCCCCAAAAAAAGATCTAAAAATTTCAGTGTGATTAAATTGAGTTTTAAGGCAAAAAGCGCATAGCTGTTCCCCGGGGGGGATCAGCGTTTCGCTTTTAGGGCTTCCTGCACTGCGCTTTCGGGGTCCGCTTTAAGAAATTTGACAGTCAATTTTCTTGTGGTTTTCGCAAGTGAAAGCCCATAGGAGGGTAAAGGAGTCCCCTTTTTGGGGCTTTTCCCAAAAGCGCCCCACATTGGGAAGTAACAGCTGCGTTTGCATCCTGAAAGCGGATGCGAAAAAGCGCAGTGAGCAGGGGGGTGGATCGCGGGATGGGGGCAGGTGGTTGGGGGCGGATGGGGGGAAAAGGCGCGGCGCAGGGGAAGCGGGGAGGGAGGCGGGAATCGGGGCGGTGAGAGGCGGGGGGCAGGTAACGGGGCCTGGGGATCGGGGGCTGCTGATCGCCGTGGACGAGGTGAGCTGGGACGAGGTGCTGTGTGGGGGAGAATGACTGGGACGAGGTGTGCTGTGGAAGGCGAGATAGGGGGACGAGGTGCTGCGTGGGAGGAGAGGTGAAAACTGGGACGAGGTGCTGCTGTGGGGGGGACGAGGTGAGCTGGGGGCGAGGTGCTGCTGTGGAGGGGAGAGAGGGGACGAGGTGCTGCTGTGGGGGACGAGGGTGGGACGGGGGTGCTGTTGGGACGAGGTGAGCTGGGACGAGGTGCTGCTGTGGGAGGACGAGGTGAGCTGGCGAGGTGCTGCTGTGGGAGGACGAGGGAGTGGGACGGGTGCGCTGGGGAGGACGAGGTGAGCTGGGACGAGGTCTGCTGTGGAGGGAAGATGAGGGACGAGGTGCTGCGTGGGAGGATAGGTGGCTGGGCGAGGTGCTGCTGTGGGGGACGAGGTGAGCTGGGACGGGGTGTGCTGTGGGGGGCGATTGAGCTAGGCCCGAGGTGCTTGCTGTGGGAGACGGGGTGCTGTGAGAGCGGGGACGGGTGCTGTGTGGGGGGGGGTGACTGGGACGAGGTGGGCTGTGGGAGGACGGGTGAGCTGGGCGAGGTGCTGCTGAGAGGGGACGGGGGTGCTGCTTGGGGGGGACGAGGTGAGCTGGGAAGGGCTGCTTGGGGCGAGGTGAGCTGGGACGGGGTGTGCGAGAGTGGGACGAGGTGTGCTGGAGGGGAAAAGGGGAAAAGAGACGACTGACTGGACTGACTCCCCCCGCCCCTTTGAAAATGTATCCGGAAAGGGATGCGAAAAAACCAATGAAAAAGATTCAAAACGGATCCAAAAAAAAGTACCCAATGCCTGCGTTTGCGGACCCCGCTTTGGGATGCGTTTTTCAAGTGCCAAAAACGGATCCGTAAAAAGGATCCAAAACGCTGTGTGAACAAGCCCTATGGGGGAATAGTTTAAGTTCACTTAGTATTTATTGCAGAATTTGAAAAAAAAAATTCTAATTTTTTTTGTGTTTTTCCTTTTTTTTTTTTTTTACACCATTCACATTCCACACTTAATAAATAGTTTAATTCTACAGGTTAATACAGTCGTGTGGATAACTAATATGTGTAAGTTTTTTTGTTGGTGTGTAAAGTATGCAAATTTTTTTTCATTAAATATTTTTTTTATTATTATTTTTTATTTTTTTTTCATTTTTTTTTTTACACTTTTTTATTTTTTTTTTTATTTTTTTTTAATCCCCTTAAGGGAAAACTGTTTTTTTTTTTTTTTAATTTTAGTAATTGTATTAGGACATATTATTTATATGCTAAATACTTTATACATACGGTGTCACTTTGGGGGACATCACGGGCAGTGATCTGGAAAAGCAAACAGTATGTGTCCTGCGTACACTGGCTTCATTTAACACCACGACAGGCTATCGGGTGCCAATTTAGGTCCACCAAGGGGTCTGGAACAGTGCCAGACCTTTCCCTGACGCCTCTGGTCCGGGTGGAACGGGTGTTACGATTAAACCCGACAGAGCCAGGGGAGAAGGCCCTTTTGATGCGAGCTTCTGTGTGGTAACGCACCGCTCCGCAATCAAAAGGGTTTAATGCACCGGGTTTGCGGAGGGTTTATACCATCCGTCCCGGTCTTGTTTGCAGGGAAGAGGATTGCCTCTTGTGATTCAGGGCTGTGTAGTTAACAGGCCCGAATCCAAGCAACAGGTTTTGCGCGTTCGGGTGGCCGCAAACCCTGAGTCTGCAGCGGGAACGCCATAAAGGACGTCCACTGCAGACGGTATGACCCGACTAGCCGACAGTCAAAGATCTTGACAAGCCGGCTCGTTTAGGGCTTAAGACCAAAAAAAAAAAAATAAATGTTTTGGAGGTTGTAATTCAACACAAATTTTATAGTGCATTTCTTGCTCAGGCAAGGCAGTATAACCACAACTAGAGATGGGGCACGAATTTCTCAAAAATTCGGTTCGGGGTCACTTCGCCGAATTTTCCGGGACAAAATTCTTTTCGGGTCCGATTTAACTTCGGCACGGAATCACGTTAAAAAAACAAGCTATTTTCCCAGGACTGCCCAGAGGCCTGGCAGGGTGCTGTTAGAACCGTTGTGCCTTGCTTAAAATATGCAGAGGGAGCTTGGTTTGGTCTTTCAATACAATGTTGTGTTTTTAGTTAATGACACGACTCATGGAACTGCCGCCGGGCTTTTAGAATCGCTTCACTAATAAAATTCCCTGGGCACTTAAGGGGCAAAACTGAACCCAAAAAAAAACTCAGCGGGAAACAATGTAGGGCCTGATATTGGTACCATGCTAGCGAAAGCTGGAAAAAAAAACAAGCTGAGAGCTCAGGTTGGCAAACACTTTAGTTGATAGAGTGGGGTGGGTGGACGCGGGCCTCCAGGCCACGAAA
The DNA here is from genome assembly GCA_025379985.1 of Phyllomedusa bahiana. Taxonomy (NCBI): domain Eukaryota; kingdom Metazoa; phylum Chordata; class Amphibia; order Anura; family Hylidae; genus Phyllomedusa; species Phyllomedusa bahiana. The sequence continues at coordinate 6,704 of JAODAL010076279.1, read as the reverse complement.
GGCATTGGGAGTTCAGGCTGTGGCACAATGTACATTTATGGTGGCGGCCAAAAAAACTGTATTAGGGGCCACCTGACATAGTGAATACAAATCACATCCAGTGTGGAGAAGTCCATGGCCAGCAGCAGCATGAGGTCAGGCAGTGGCACAATGGGAACATTTCTGGAGGCGGGGCTGCAAAAAAAAAACAGTATTAGGCCCACAGGAGTGGCACAATACACACAGTTGTGGAGGTCACGGCATGGCAGCCAGTATTGAGGTCAGACAGTGGCCCACTATTGGCATATGGAGGTGGCACAAAAACAGTATTAGGGGCCAACAGGAGTGGCACAAATCACCACAGTGGTGGAAGGTCTCGGCGGGCAGCAGTATGAGGTTCAGGGCAGTGGGCAACATGACATTATGGAGGGCGGAAATAGAAGAAAAACAAAAAACAGTATTAGGGCACAGAGTGGGGCACAATACACAACAGTGTGGAGGTCCGGCGGCAGCCAGTATTGAGGTCAGGACAGTGGCTACAAAGACATTATGGAGGCGGAAAAAAACAGTTTTAGTGACAGAGTGGCCAACAAATCACACCAGTGTGGAGAGTCAAAGGCGGCAGGCTGTTGAGGCAGGACAGTGGGGGCACCAATGACATTATGGAGGCGGAAAAAAAATAAAAAAAACAGGTATTGTGCACAGAGGGCACAATCAACCCCACAGTGTGGAGGTCACGGCGGGGCAGCAGTATGAGGTCAGGTCAGTGGGCACAATAAACATTATTGGAGGTGGGCAAAACAGTATTAGGCACAGAGTGGGCACAATCCACACAGTGTGGAGGTCAACGGCGGCAGCAGGTATGATGTCAGGGCAAGTGGCCACTAAGGACATTATGAGGCGGAATAAAAAAAAAAAACAGTATTAAGCACAGTGAGTGGCACATCCAAAGTGTGGAGGACACGGCCTGGCAGCTTGGTATGAGGTTCAGGACAGTGGGCACAATGGCATTCTGGAGGTGGCAAAAAAAACAACAGTATTAGGCCACAGAGTGGCCACAATTGATTACCATTGTGTGGAGGTACGGCGGCTGCAGTATGGAGGTTTCCGACAGTGGCCAATGACATTTGGAGGCGGAGGGATTGAAAAAAAACAGTTATTAGGGCACAGATGTGGCACAATTCACCACAGTGGGTGGCGGTTCACGGCCCGGCAAGGCCGTTTGTATGAGTCAGGACAGTGGCACATGGCATTTTCTGGAGGTGGCAAAACAGTATTAGGCCACAGAGTGGCAACAATCACACAGTGTGGAGGTACGTGCGGCAAGCAGTATGGGTCAGCAGTGGGCACAAATGACATTATGGCGGCGGGAAAAACAGTAATTAAAAGGCCAACAGTAGGAGTGGCACAATCACCCACAGTGTTGGGAGGTTCACGGTCGGCAAAAACATGTATGAGGTCAGGACAGTGGCCCCACAATGGCATTTTGGAGGTGGCAAAAAAAAACAGTATTAGGCCAGACGGTGGCACAATGGATACAGTGTGGAGTTGTGGATGTCACGGCGTCAAGCAGTATGAGGTCAGGGCAAAGAGGCAACAATGACATTATGGGAGGTGGGAAAATCAGTATTAGGGCACAGGAGTGCACAAATTCCCACAGTGTAGGTCCACAGCGGCAGCAAGGATAGGTCTGCAGTGGCACAATGGACCATTATGGAGGCGGCCCACCCAAAAAACAAGTATTAGGGCCACAGAGAGTTGGGCACATGATACCGTGTGGAGGTCCGGCAGCCAGCAGTATGAGGTTTCAGGGCAGTGGCCACAATGAACATTATGGAGGTGGAAAAAAACAGTATTAGGGGCACAGAGTGGCACAATTTCAACATTGGAGGTCACAGGCGGCAGCAAGGTATGAGGTAAGGCGGCAGTGGGCACAATGAACAAAATTTCTGGAGCTGGCAAAAAAGAGTAGGCCAACAAAGAGTGTTACAATGACACAGTTGGAGGGCCCACGGCAGGAGCAACTGCAGCATGCATAAGGGTCCAGGTCAAGTGGCACTATGGACACAGGTGGAGGGCACGGCAGCAGCCACATCCAGCGGCATGAGGGTCAGACAGTGGCACAAATGACAAATTCTGGGAGGTGGCAAAAAAAAACAGGGTGTAAGGGCCCCACAGTGTTGGTGGGGCACGCTCAGCAGCCCACGGGGGCAGCGATGAGGGTTTCAGGGACAGTGGGCCAATGACACCAGTGTGGAGGGGCACGACAGGGAGGTCCACAAGCAGCAGGCATGAGGTCATGGAGAGTGGCCACAATGGAAATTCTGCAGGTGGCTAAATAGTATTGGCCTCAGATGGGGCATCAATCGACTGAGGCGGAGGTCACGCCGGGCAAGCAGCATGAGGGTCAGTGGCAGTGGCACAATTGGGACAGAAGGTGTGGGAGGTGATGACAGGAGAACCAGCATGAGGTCAGAGGGAGTGGCAACAATGACATTCTGGAGGTGGCCAAAACCAAGTACCGGGCCGCAGTGTGGGAACATTGGACAACAAGTGTGGATGGTCACGGCAACAGCAACAGCGCAGCAGCATGGAGCAAATAAGAGTGGCACCAATGACCAGAGTGTTGAGGTGGTGGCCAATACAGTCCTTGGGTTAAAAGGGGGGCAGGTGGTAGGCAGAGGAGAAAAATCTATTCAGCAGAGTCGTGGGCATCAGGCGGGGGTGCGGGCATCAGATAGTGCTGAGGCAGGTTAAGTTTGAAACCCAGGGACTGGGAATAAGGCATTGGGTTGTGTGTGGAAATCCTGGCCGATCGATCCACGCCCTGGATTCATCTTGACAAAGGGTCAGGTCGTTCAAACATTTTTCCCGTGGGGACAAAGGGGTTCTCCTTGGGGTACGATGGCCCCCCGCCGCACTGAAAAACACACCGCTCTGATGCCACACTTACTGGGGGAGGGGACAGGCTTTCTCCACTGCAAAAATCGGCATGTTGGCGGCCACACATCCAGTTTTTGGCTTGCCCAGTAGTCCAAGCGGATCTTCTACTGGGGTGGGCAGCCAGAGTGCTCTGTCCAAGTAGGCCACACCTGTTGGGTTCAGGGAATGCTCCATGTCCTGCTGCTGCTTGCTGTTGCTGGGTGCGGACTTGCCCTCCCTCACTAGGCGGGGTTGAAGGAAGCTGCTCATTAGTGGGGGACTCAAGACTTAGGTTACTGTCCTTGATGGAGCTGTACTGCTTCCTACCCCCCCCTCCTTCCACCCAGCTGCCGCTGGCAGTGTACGATTCGAGCGCTGTAGGAAAACCCCCCGGTCAGGGACCTGTCAGAGGGAGGGACGACGGATGCCGCAATCGGCAGCGGCCAAACTGATTTACGGAGGATTTCCCTATTAGTATTTGAAGTTTGTCTTCACTCTCATTAGATGGGAAAAAAAAGGCTTCCCATTTTTGGGAACCGCGGTGTTAGCGTGGGTTCCAAATAAGGGTGGAGAGCCAGGATGTTCTTTCCCCTCTGACTGGATTTTGCTGGATCTATTCGGCTGTCCACTAGGCCAGGCAAATAAGGATGCTGCGGGGGACAATCTTGCAACAAGTGGACCTACGAGGGGCTCCCTGGGCCTCCATTTCCCCTGTATTTACTTGCCTCGGTGCTTGGGAGTCATCTGGCCTCGTTCTTCCTCATCTCATCCACTTTCCCTCAGCTGCTCCTGCCTCCTCTCTCTGTCACCCTGGGTAGAAAAATCCACTCATTTTCACCAGACAATGACTTCTGCTTCCAATGTCTCCTCATCCCTCCTCCTCCTCCTCCATTTCAGTACCACCGGACTTCATGTGGCCACGAGATTGTAGTAGCCACATCTCCCAGACCCATGCCAAGACGGATTTTTTCTGCATTCTCTGTTGCCCAGGACATTGACAACAAAAGCAGTGGCCCCCCCCCCCCCCACCCCACCCCCCCCCCCCCCCCCCCCCCCCCCCCCCCCCCCCCCCCCCCCCCGCCCCCCCCCCCCCCTCCCCCCCCCCCCCCCCCGCCCCCCCCTTTCCCCGAATGGACGGTTGTTCTATTTTCCCGTAGTCCTGGCGGACTTGGGGACAAATATAGTAGGCCTTCCCTTCCGAATGGCCTCAAAATACAAACGGGCAGGTGTACGCATGAGCGGCAATGGGTGAACATCAAAAGTTACCCACAGGGGAGGTGTACTTCAGTCTGCCTGGATCATCAAAAAAAATCGTTTAATGGCTTTTCTCTGTTCATACAGTCGGTTCCAAACAATGGTGCAGATGGAATTCCATCGGGTGGAAAAACATCGCATATTCAGAGCGTGTGGGGGAGGGCCGTTCTGCGCTGCAAACTCGAGGGAGGTGTTCTGGCTTTGCTTCGGCAATGCGATTCATATAGTTGCATGGCACAGTTTCCTGGCCATTCTCAGGAATGTCTGGAGATTCGTGGAGACTTCGGACCTTTTTACAACCAGATTTGAACACAGTGCGCCATGCTGGGGCATGGGACCATCCCTCCTCGGTTGCTGCGGCGCGGACACCATGTTGTCCTCCCATTGTCCGTCACCATTGGTTTCCGATTTTTGCAGGTTGGCGCGGAGGGGAAAAGCCACACATCGATTTCCTTGTGGCAGAACGGAGGAAATGCAGTTTCCTCCCTGGTGTGACTTTTCGGTTCGCGGAGGCAAGCTAGGTGTTAGAACTGCGTGGGACAACGCTTGCTGTGCCCTTTACTTGTGGTATGTTGGAGCCTAGTACTTGGTGGTGGGGGCTGTGTGGTGGGGGGCTAGTGGTGGAGGTGGAGGGAGGCGGGTACTTTGGGCAGGGAGCAGCAGTTTTGGGACTACGTGGAGGAGGGGGGAGCAGGTGTATAACAGCGGCGTCTTTCCTGTCCAAGTTGTTGGTGGTGCCTGGGCCAGGAAAGCACATTCAACCCAGTGGGCCGGTATATAGGGACATGTACTGGCCCTGGACCGTAGTACACTCCTGGACGTCGCGCTGGCCGTTGTTGTACCTTGGATAAAAAAAAAAAACCGATAAGGTCCAATTTATAATAGGGGATGACCCACTTTCTGTCTACATAATATTATGAAGTGCTGGGTTACTTTGCCTTTTTGGGAAAAAGAATATTACGGCTTGGGAAAAAACTCTCCAATCTCGGCTCGGCCCACAAGCAATAGTTCTCGTGAATTCGCGGTTGTGGAGTCCACCAATTTGGAAAGGGGGGAGGGACTGCAGTACCAAAAACAAAACTTTGGTAGGAGCACGGTCAGCTGCTGGCATCCTTAGGGATGGGTTGGGGACGCAATACTGTTGGTCTCTTTTAACAATCGCCTCTCTGAACGACTGCTGGCGCCCTGCGTAGCGACGAGCAGGAGCATATGGACCGGGAGAGGATGTCAAAGAGAATCAGCTGCCTTCTGCAGAGGTGGTGGAGACTTGACTGGTTTGGAATGGCATGGTGGCCATGGCCGCTCCCTGCTGCTGCAGCGGCAGGATGGACCACCACATCTGAGCCACGTTTCTCCCGGGGCCCCCGGATGGTGACGCTGCATGTGTTGACGCAGGGCCTTTTGTGCCAACGTTGGGCTCCCTGGCCACGCTTCACTTTTGCCCACAGATTCTACATATACCCATATTCGGCCCTCGGTGTCTTAGAAAAGGGAACTGCCACACCCCCGAGTAGCTGATTTTACCGCCAAACGTCCGCACTGAGTGACTACTGCCGCCGCTGCCTCGCTGAGCCCCTGTGGCCGCTACTGTCTTGGAACCTGCGAAGCGGGTGTTCTACCCCGTGGCCGCTTGGCTCCCGACCTCACCTGTTTGCTACCCTGCTGACTCCGGCCACCACAACCCACTTGGCTGCTGCGCCGCTGCCTGACGCGCAAGCTGACGCCCTTTTCCCTGCGATGATGAAGCCCTTGCTTCACCCGGCTCCCAAGTGCGGTCGGCTACATCTCATCTATTTGTGTTTCATCGGGCACTACTGTCTCATCACCGGTCTTGGGAAGCCGAGGCTGAAACCCCTCACCACAGACCTCCCAAAGCCAACTCTCCACAAACTATACTTTGCCGCCCCTACTGCAAGAAGCTGGGGATTTTTGGCCCCATTTCTTCGCTGCCAAGTAGCTGCTGGACTGCCTCCTCAAAATTGTTATCCTCGCTTATAGTGGCGCTGAGCCCAGACCACATAGTAGATCCCCGGCTGAGGGAACTGGATGGGACAGAGGCGGGCTGAGGACAGGTGAGGGCCGCTGACCCGTCCGGGCCATGCCAACTAAGGTGTTGTGTCTGAGGTTCCCCCCGAACTCTTGGTGGGGTTGTCAGATGTCATTGGGAGGAAGAGGATGACCTAGTCAACCAATCAAGAACCCTTGGGTTGCTGAACAAACACACGGCCGCTAGATGACAGCGGCAGTTGTGGCCTCACCGAGTGACCCCTGCTGCGACGTTCCCTTTGCTGTGCTGCGACCTGGGGCCCCTTTCAGAAATGTTTGTGCCACTGCCACTCGCAGTTGCAGAGCCTGCACCTCTCTGTCTGGGCATACTGTTTGTTCAAAATGTTTCAGGGCACTGTTTGATGAGCTATCTGTATATGATAAATATACACCTGTTTTTGACTCCAAATGAAAACCCAGTAACAAGCTTGGGTAACCCTTGGATTTTAAATTGCGCTCCACAAAGGCCAGAAAAATTTTCTTGTATGTGTCTTTCAAGCACT
>JAODAL010076278.1:0-13692 GCA_025379985.1 Phyllomedusa bahiana | reverse complement strand
TCTCACACAGTGATATATCCTGCAGTTTATTACACCTCTGACCTCTACAGATCTGTAGAACAAAATTATATGCTTGATCTGTTTGTGTTTACAAAGGACTGCACATCTGTCTCACAAGTCGTTTACGTGGGACTGAGTATCTGTCACACAAACGTTTTTTACGTGGGACTGCACAGTACAGCTGTGTTCTCTCTCTGTTTGCGATTTACGTGGGCCGGCGCATCAGAGTCATAAAAGTGATTCACGTGCAACTGCACATCTGTGTCACAAAAGTGTTTTGCGTGGGACTGCACAGTGCAGCTGTTCGCTCTCTGTTTGTAATTTACGTGGGACTGCACATGCAAGTCACAAAAGTTATTTATGTGGGATTGCACAGTATAGCTGCGCTCTGTCTTTGTTTTACAAGGGACTGCACATTTGTGTCACAAAGGTGATTACGTGGAACTGAACAGTACAGCTGTGTTATTTCTCTCTGTGTTACAAAAGTGATTTACATGGGACTGTGCATCTGGGGCACAAACGTGATTTACGTGGGACTGCACAGTAAAGCTGTGTTCTCTGTCTGTGATTTACAAGGGGCTACCATTTGTGTCACAAAAGTGTTTTATGTGGGACTGCGCTTCTGAGTCACCAAAGTGATTTACGAGGGACAGCACAGTATTGCTGTGCCCTGTCTGTGTTTTACATGGAACTGCACATTTGTGATTTACGTGGGACTGCACACAGTCATGTTATTTCTCTCTGCGTCCCAAAAGTGATTTACGTTGGACTGTGCATCTGAGGCATCAAAGTGATTTACGTGGGACTGCACAGTTTAGCTGTGTTCTATGTGATTTAGATGGGGCTATCATTTGTGTCACAAAAGTGATTTACGTGGGACTGCACAGTATAGCTTCTCTCTCTCTCCTGCACTGCATCCACATACTGTGCACGCTCCCGTCTACGGCCTGGGCGGGACATGGTGCTCGGCCGCCAGCCAGTAACAGAGTAGCTAGGTGTAACCTGACCTGGGCTTCAACTCTGTTGCTAGGCACATACAAGTCAGCCTGTCCTCATAAACCATAGCACTTTGCTAATGGTAGCGAAGGACGGACATGCCTACGTTTTGGTTCCCCTCGTTTTAATCTATGATCTTTGTAGTGAGATAACCCCTTTAACTCCTTAACGACTGCTCACCGTCTTTTGACGGTGGCTGGTGCGGGTCGTTCGTCTGCAGCGATGTCTTTTGGCGTCGCTGCAGACATTGGAGTTTGCGGCTCCCGGCGCCGCAGCAGCAAATAACATCAGGGCTGTACTACACAGCCCTGATCCCAGAGCATCTGCTGCGAACACCAGAGTGCAGAGGAAACCTCCGCTCCCCTTGCTTTAACCCTTTGATTGCCGCAGTTCGTCACCGCAGTGCAATCAAAGGGTTTCCCCCGCTCTGTTGGGTGATCGAACGCCCGGTGGACCCGACAGAGCTCGGGGAAAAGGCTGCACAGTCACCCTGGGGACTTGAGTGGCTCCAGGTCTGTCTGTGTAACAAGCCAGTGATCAGGGCAGGCTGTGTGCTGTCCTGATCACTGCCTGTGTCAGACTGACACAGATTATAATGTATTAGCATATATGAATATGCTATTTTTGTGTACGCACAATCAAATAATTGAGCACAGGAGGCAGATATCTACCTCGGGCCATTGCGTGTCGCATTTGCATTGAAATTACAGGCTTGCAAGTGCGTAATTTCGACAGCGCCACTAACGCGTTTTGTGCAAGTTACTGTGCAATACACCATAATAACGTCCCCTGACACTGATACACATTTTGAGACCTGTCGTATGCTGAGCTAGAAGAGGGAGGGGAGTCCCTCCTCAGAGCCCCCAAAACTGCCTTCACCTGGTCTGTGGGATCAGAGCGACTAGGAGGTCACTCCACCAATGCTGGACCCTAAGGCCTCGTTCACACGACGGGTTTGGCCACGGCCTTCGCCGCGGTTCCCATGGCCAAGCCTCGTCCTAGCCTCGCCGCAAACTCGCGTCTCCCGACGCGGGTTTGCAGTGCGGGCCCTGGGCGTGGTTGCGGCGCAAGTGGGGCGTGGTTTGGGGCGTGGGTTTGCCCCCATGCAAATTAGTAGGCAGCAGGAAAACCGCGCCGCCAGCCGTGGTCGCCGCGCTGAGGACTCCCTGTCAAGAATTGACAGGAGAGTTCTCAAACCTGCGCGGCAAGGCTGCGGTCCCAAAGCCGCGGCCAGACCCGCGGCGTGTAAATATTAACGCGGTTTCCCGTAGGAAACCATGTTAATAAACTGGGCGCGATTTGGACGTGGTTTTGGCCGCGAAAACCGCTTCGGAACCCGCGGCCATAACCGCATTCAAATCCTTCGTGTGACAGGGCCTAACAGCGGCACAACAGTTTAACTCCATGAGGGCCCAATAAAATTGAGGATGCTTAAAAACCCCACAGCCCTGCAAATCTGTTTGCAAACTGCCCCATTTATAATAAGGGCCCCGTTTACACATCAGCCCTTATGTATGAAAACTGTCCAGCAGTGAGACTGTCCTTGTTGCCCATAGCAACCAATCAGAGCACATAACAACCAATCAGGGCCCATAGCAACCAATCAGATCAGCTTTTATTTTGTATAGGGCTCTGGGAAAATGAAAGCTGAGCTCTGATTGGTTAATCTGACCAATCAGACCAGGACTGAGGTCTACTGCGCCAATGATTTATACTGGTGGAAACTGGTTCCACACATCCCAGGGGTCCATCAGTGATCAGGTCTATGGCCGGCTTGTTCTGCATCTAGGAAGATCTCATGGGAGGAGAGCACTATGGTGGAATGGCTTAGACTATGTCATGTACATGGGATGTTACATGGGACTGCTGATTTCCCTGCTCTGTACTCCTTCACAGCTCTAGACCACCAGGAATGTGTCCTTATATTACCCTAAACCATCAGGGATGTGTCCTTATATTACCCTAAACCATCAGGGATGTGTCCTTATATTACCCTAGACCATCAGGGATGTGTCCTCATATTACCCTAGACCATCAGGGATGTATCCATTAACTCCTTCACAGCCTCAGACCACCAGGGATGTAACCAATTAAGTCCTTCACTGTCTAGACCACCAGGGATGTATCCATTAACTCCTTCACTGTCTAGACCACCAGGAATGTGTCCTTCGATTACCCAAGACCACCAGGGATGTATCCATTAACTCCTTTACAGCTCTAGACCACCAGGGATGTATCCATTAACTCCTTCACAGCTCTAGACCACCAGGGATGTACCCATTAACTCCTTCACTGTCTAGACCACCAGGAATGTGTCCTTCGATTACCCAAGACCACCAGGGATGTATCCATTAACTCCTTTACAGCTCTAGACCACCAGGGATGTATCCATTAACTCCTTCACAGCTCTAGACCACCAGGGATGTACCCATTAACTCCTTCACTGTCTAGACCACCAGGAATGTGTCCTTCGATTACCCAAGACCACCAGGAATGTGCCTATTAACCCCTTCACAGCCCTAGACCACCAGGGATGAGCCCGTCAACTTTTTCACAGCCTTAGGCCGTCAGGATTATGCCCATTAACCCCCTCTTTGCCAGAGATCATCCGTTCTGATCTGTTTGTAATACAGAAGACAACATCACACTTGATACAAACCCTTTTGGATGGCTGCACACCTCATGAGCCCTGCTGTGTGGGGGTTTGCACCTATACATGGAGGAGATCAAATTAACACCATTCGTATCTTTAGAGCCCTAGACAATCAGTTTATCCTTTTCCCCTAGACCACCAGGGACAAGCCTATGAACTCCTTCATAATCCTAGACCCTGTAGAAAACCATCATCAGTTTACCCATTAACACACCTGCTTTCTTTCCCCTAGACCACAAGAGATTTGCCTATTAGCTCCTTTACAGCCCTAGACCCCTAGTCAAAAAGCATCAGGAATGAGCCCATTAACACTTTAAGAGCCCTAGACAACCCATTAACCAGTGTGTCCCCCTAGACCACCAGGGACATGCTATTACCTCCTTCACAGCCCTAGATCCCTAGCCAAAAATCATGAATGAGCCCTAGACAATCAACTAATCCACTAGACCACCAGGGACATGCCTATTAACTTGTTCATAGTCCCTTACCCCTTGTTGAAACCCATCATCAATTGACCCAATAACGCACCCTAGAAGGCCCATTAAAATCCCCCCCCCAGGAATTAACTCCTATTAACTCCTTCACAGCCCCAGATCCCCTATCGAAAACTATCATGAATGAGCCCATTAACACCTTAAAAGCCCTAGACAATCAGTTTATCCTGTTTCCCCCTAGACCACCAGGGACATGCCGATTAACTCCATTACAGTCTTAGATCCCAAGTCGCAAACTATCCTGAATGGGTCCACGTTCAGGGCCCTAGACAACCATTTAACCCTTTTTCCCCCTAGAGCACCAGGGACATACTATTACCTCCTTCATAATCCTAGACCCTGTAGAACCCATCATCAGTAATGCACCCTAGATGGTTTGTTAATGCTTTCTTTCCCCTAGGCCACCAGGGACGTGCTTATTAACTCCATCACAGTACTAGATCCCCAGTTGAAAACCATCATGAATGGGTCCAGTTTAAGAGGCCTAGAGAACCAATTACCGTAACCCTTTTTTCCCCCTAGACCACCAGGGACATGCTGTTACCTCCCTCATAATTCTACACCCTGTAGAAACCCATCATCGATTGACCCAATAACTCACCCTAGAAGGCCCATTAACACTTTTTTCCCCCTAGACCACTAGGTATATGCTTATTAACTCCTTCACAGCCTTAGACCCCCTGTTGAAAACCATCATGAATGAGCCCATCAACACCTTAAAAGCCCTAGACAACCAATTAACCCTCTTTCCCCCCTTGACCACCAGGGACACGCCGATTAACTTCTTCATAGTCTTAGATCCCCAGTCAAAAATCATCATAAATGGACCCATTAACACACTATATACAGCCAGTTAACTCTTTTTTCCCTAGCCCACCAGGGACATGCTAATTAACTCCTTCACAGCCCTAGACCCTCTTTTGAAAACCATCATCAATTGACCCAGTACCACAACCTTGGCAGCCTATTAACCCTTTTTCCCCCCTCGATCACCAGGGACGTGCTTATTAACTCCAGACACCATCATAAATGAGCCCATTAACACCTTAAAAGCCCTAGACAATCATTTTATCCTGTTTCCCCTAGATCACCAGGGACGTGCTTATTAACTCCTTCACAATCCTACACCACGTAGAAAACCATCCTCAGTTGCCCCAGTAATGCACCCTAGATGGTCCGTTAACACTTTCTTTCCCCTACACCACCAGGGACGTGCTTATAAACTACATCACAGTACGAGAATTAACCCTTTTTTCCCACTAGACCACCAGGGACATGCTGTTAACTCACCCTAGATGGCCCATTAACACTTTTTCCCCCTAGACCACCAGGGATTTGCCTATTAACTCCTACACAGCCCTAGACTCCCTGTCAAAAACCATAATGAATGAGCCCATAAACATCGTTAAAGCTCTAGACAACCAATTAACCCCCTTTTCCCCCCTAACCACCAGGGACATGCCTTTTAAATTCCTTCATAATTTTAAATCCCCATCAAAAATCATCATAAATGGACCTATAAACACACTATACAGTCAATTAACTCCCCCCCCCCTATATTACCAGGGACATGCTACATAACCCCTTCACAGCCCTACACCCTGTAGAAAACCCATCATCGATTGACCCAGTAATGCACCCTAGACGGCCTGTTAACACTTTCTTTCCCCTAGACCACCAGGAAAAATGCTTATTAACTCCATGACAGCCCAAGACCCTCTGTTGAAAACCATCAAGAATGAGCCCATTAACACCATAAAAGCCCTAGACAACCAATTAACCCTTGTTACCCCCTAGACCACCAGGGAAAATGCTTTTTACCTCCTTCACCATCCTAGACCCTGTAGAAAACCATCATCAATTGACCCAGTAACGCACCCTAGATGGCCCATTTACACTTTCTTTCTCCTAGACCACCTGGGATTTGCCTATTAACTCCATCACAGCCCTAGACCCTCTGTCGAAAACTATCATGAATGACTCCATTAACATTTGAAAAAAGGCCTTAGACAACCCATATCCCTGTTTCCCCCCCTAGATTACCAGGGACATGCCTATTTCATAATCCTAGACCACCTGTTAACACTTTCTTTCCCCTAGACCACCAGGGACGTGCTTATTATCTCCGTCACAGGCCTAGAACCACTGTCGAAAACCATCATGAATGGGTCCACTTTAAAAGCCTTAGACAACCAATTAACCCTTGTTTCCCCCTGGACCACCAGGGACATGCTATTACCTCCTTCATAATTCTAGACCCTGTAGAAACCCATCATCAATTGACCCAATAACTCACCCTAGAAGGCCCATTAATGTTTCCCCCCCAGACCACCAGGAATTAATTTCCATTAACTCCTTCACAGCCCAGACACCCCCAAACGAAAACCATCAAAGAATGAGCCCCATTAACACCTAACAGCCCTAGACAACCAATTAACCCTTGTTTCCCTCTAGACCACCAGGGACATGCCTATTAACCCCTTCATAATCCCAGACCCTGTAGAAACCAGTCATGAATTGACCCAATAACGCACCCTAGACGGCCAATTAACCCTTTTTCCCCCTAGACCACCAGGGACAAGCCTACTAACTCCCTCACAGCCTCCGACCTCCTGCCTGGGACCATCATAGATGTTCCCATTAACCCCTTCTGTGCCCAAAGGAACTAGTTACTACTCTTTTTATCCCCCTAGACCACCAGGGATGTGCCCATTCATTGCATTAGACTGCAGGAATACGTGGTCTTTGGACCCTCTAATGTATGTTGTTGGGGGTCTGATGCCCCGTTACCCCGCCGCCTGGCAGCACCAGCAATTTTTCCCATGTACCCAAAATCACGAGGGGGGACCTACGTCATTTGTTTGACCCCACAGAGCCCCCAGGACAGGTGCCCCTGGCGCCCTGCACCCCACATTCAGATTCTGCCCATAACAAGATATTGGAAGCCATGTTCAGTGATATCTGCACCTGGGAAAGCTGGGTGCCTCCTCTGCCGCCGTTACAGCTGCGGCAGGGTTTGTCACCCAGGTCTCCTCTATAGTATATAGCAGCAGGGGATGTATCTCCATACAGCTACAGAGGCGCTCAGGGTCCTGGGTGAGGAGCTATGGTGACACTACAAGTTGCAGCAGGCGTCACTCACCGACCCGCCTGGACAGCCCCAGCTCGTCGTTCAGCCACTGGCAGATGATCTCCGTCATGGTCGTCGCCGGCCCGGGCTCATCACACGCCGCTGTTTATCACAGGAGCTTCCAGGCCGCGTCCCGTCTCCATGACAACCGCTACCCCAGCAACCGTCGCCAAGGCCGCAGTGTGCACCATAGAGACTGCAGCGCGGCGCTCAGCTGCTGGGTGTCAATGTTTAGCCTAGCGCGCCCCCTGCTGTCAGGCGCGAAAATTACCTCGGTGTCATTCCTGATATAATGTACAGACCTGTAACAACCTCACATCACATTATAATATCACTGCTTGCTGTCAGTGCTATCACAGCTATAATATACAGATATGTAACCACCTCCTAACACATTATAATATCACTGCTTGCTGTCAGTGCCATCACAGCTATAATATACAGATATGTAACCACCTCCTAACACATTATAATATCACTGCTTGCTTTTCAGTGCCATCACAGCTATGATAAAAACAGATATGTAACCACCTCCTAACACATTATAATATCACTGCTTGCTGTCTGTGCTATCACAGCTATAATATACAGATATGTAACAACCTCATAACACATTATAATATCACTGCTTGCTGTCAGTGCTATCACAGCTATAATATACAGATATGTAACCACCTCCTAACACATTATAATATCACTGCTTGCTGTCAGTGTCGTCACTGATATAATGTACAAACGTGTAATAACCTATCACATAATATAACTGCTATATGTCAGTGTCATCCCTGATGTATTGTACAGACCTGCAACAACCTTCTGTCACATTAAAATATCACTGCTTGCTGTCAGTGTCATCCCTGATATAATGTACAGATGTGTAACAACCTCCTATGACATTATAATATAACTGCTTGCTGTCAGTGTCATCCCTGATACAATATAACATAATAATATAACTACTTGGGTTGAATTCTGGCAAAAAAAATCACCCAAAAATTGACCATAACACATTTTAACCATTCATCATTATTATAAATTCTGCACAATTTTTGTTTAGCTGCTCCTTTAGTGATCCATTGTTTACAGCTCGTCTCCAGGGGATACGACCAGGGCTGTGAGCTCCTCAGTCCTGGCTGCACATGCTCAGACAACACCTCTCCTCTCAGGCAGCTACTGTCAGTCTCTTCCCTGCTTAGTAATCACACACACTCACTGCTGAGCGAGTGTTCAACACCAGGTGCTGTCATTCTACTCCCATCCTCTGTACTCTTTAGTTATTAGTCAAACAGAAAAATAGAAACCTCAATCAGGTACGTGCCATGATACCTAAAAAAATACATATGTTTGATTGCTGTAGGGATTTGAATTTTGGACCTCTATGCTGAAAGGCAGAAGTGCTAATCACTCAGCTTACATCATAGCTTTTTAGAGCTCTTTCCATAAACAGACATTTGTTTGACTAGAGTAAACACACTGTGGGGAAAGGCAAGGTGATGTCAAGCCTACTGGGTCATGTGATATGCAGTTTAAATAAATCGTACATGCCCCTTGTTGAGCACACTGAAAGCTGAAGCTGGATAAAGGAAGTATGAAATGCCTTGGTGGTAAAATCCCTTTAACTTACCTTTTAGCATCTCTCACTGTCCTGCGTCCCTCTCTGTGCAGCATCTGAGGTCACTTATGTTTATCCTATGTTACCCCTTTGTTGTGGAAACCAGAAGTTATATCATTAGTGGAGCTGATTCTTGGAGCCACCAGTGGAGCTGATTCTAGAAGCCAACAGTGGAGTTGATTGTTGGGGCCCAACAGTGGAGTTGATTCTTGGGGCCAGTAGTGGAGTTGATTCTTAGGGCCCACCAGTGGAGTTGATTCTTGGGGCCAGTAGTGGAGTTGATTCTTAGGGCCCCCCAGGGGTATCTGGGGCCAGTAGTGAGTTGATTCTTGGGTCTCACCAGAGGAGGATTTTTGGGTCCACATGAGATATTCTTGGGCCCACTACATCTACTACACATAGCTCTTGCTTTCCGCCTCTCTTGCTCTGCCTTACAACCGGAAAAGCAGCCCCGGGCCAGCTATTCTCAAAGGCCCAACAAGAATTTCTGAGCTTGACTGTAGGATAATGTTGTACCGTGTTAGCAATAGAAAGTAGTAGAAGAGTGAAGAAATCAGGCCATACCTTTTAGAGGCTAACTGAGCTTGACTGTCTGAGGCTTATTGCATTGGGAGCAACATGGTGCTTGGAGCACTGCTGAAGGGAAAGTTAATCTCTAAAACACTATAAAACCCCTAATACTTAGGGATATGGTAATGATTAACTCCTTAACGACCGCCCACTGTCTTTAGACGTCGCTGCAGACACCGGAGTTGCGGCGCCCGGCGCCTTAGCTGTGCTAGGATCGGGACTGTACTACACAGCCTCTATCCCAGAGCATCCTCTGCGAGCACCGGGCAGCGGAGGAAACCACCACAACCTGGTGCTTTAACCCTTAGATTGCGGCGTTGCGTTACTGCAGCGCAATCAAAGGGTTCCCCAGCTCTGTCGGGTGATTGGAACACCTGGTGACCCGACAGAGCCCAGGGAACGGCTGCACAGTCAGCCCTGGGGAGCTAGAGTAGCCCCAGGGCTGTCTGTGTAACCCAAACCTGGACCTGGACACACTGTTGCTGTCCAGATCACTGCTTGTGTCAAATTGACACAGATTAGAATGTATTAGCATATATGAATATGCTAATACATTACTAAGTGTAAAAAATGTTTAAAAAAAAATGTAAAACAGTTCTCCCTTCAGGGGATTTAAAAAAAAAAAACAAAAAAAAAAAACAGAAAAAGTGTAAAAAAAATGAATAAAAAAAATAAATAATAAAAAAAAAATAAATATTTAATAGAAAAAATAATCTGTGCAAAATATTACACACACAAAAAAAACCTACACATATTAGGTATCCACAGGACCGTAATAACCTGTAGAATTAATCTAAGAAGTTATTAAGTGTGAAATGTGAATGGTGTAAAAAATAAAAAAATTTGAAAATAAAAAAAATGTAAAAAAAAATTCTGCAATTATTTATAAGCGAATTTAAACTATTCCCCCATAAAGTACAACTTGTCTCGAATAAAACGAGGCCTCATACAGCTGCGTCATTGAAAAAATAAAAAGTTCAACTATTGAAATGCAAGGAGGCAAAAACAAAAAAAATGTTCTGGTCATTAACTACTTTTCAGGTGTTCGGCTTAAGGCCCCGTTCACACAACAGATTTGGCCGCAGGTTCGGCCGCGGCTTTCGGCGCGGTTCCCGCGGCCGAATCTCGTCCTGACCTCGCCGCAAACTTGCGTCTCCCGAAGCGGGTTTGCGGCGCGGGCGCTGGGCGTGGTCGCGGCTCAAGTGGGGCGTAGTTTGGGGCACGGCTTGCGGCGAGGGTTTGCCCCCATGCAAATCAGTAGGCAGGGGGCAAACCGCGCTGACAGCCGCGGTCGCCGCGCTGAGGACTCCCTGTCAAGAATTGACAGCAGAGTTCTCAAACACGTGCGGCAAGGCCGCGGCCCCAAAGCCGCGGCCAAACCTGCGGCGTGTGAATATTAACGCGGTTTTCAATAGGAAACCATGTTACTAAACTGGGCGCGATTTGGACACGGTTTTGGCAGCGGAAACCGCTTCGGAACCCGCGGCCATAACCGCGGCCAAATCTGTCGTGTGAACAGGGCCTAATAATAGGGTTAGAGAAAAAAAATCCAGATTTTGGGACTTCCCAAGTTCAGTTATACCGGTTCAACAAGGATCGTTTGGAGAACAATACCTCCTACCCACCCAGTGCCATAAAGGTAGAGGGTTAACAAGGGTGATGACAATATGAAAACTTCCTGGAGACAAGAATCCACATCTACAGTGAAGTAGTTGCTGTGATGCCATAATGATAGCGCTCGGCCTCCATTCATTGATCTAGTGCCTCTCGTCAGGCTCTCACCATCATGGACAACTTCTCTCTACTCTTATCACCATCTAAGATGTCCGAGGAGGGGGCAGGGAGCAAGACAGAGAAGCGCTGGGCTGAGCGGGATCCTTCAGAGGTCACCCATCCTCTGAAGACAGGAGCCCTGGGCAGCAGCTGTGCACATCTCATCACACAGGCAATGAACCGTATAGTGATGGGCGATGAATGCTATAGCTACCTGCATGGGTGTAAACTATATTCATAGTAGCCACAGAGGCCGCTATGGGCTCCAGAGGTTGAGGGGTGCCACCTAGATAGAAGAACATTGTTCCTTTTTGTAGGGAACAAGTAGTTGGTGTCTTTCTGCTCTCCAGCTCTACTATGTTGAGTCCCTGTCATATGGCGGGATTCAGGGCTGCCATCAAGTCATCTATTAACTGTTTCAGGGCCTATGCAGCCAAATCAAATGGGGCCCCCAACCTTTACTTGTTCTTGTTTTTTAACATATCAGTGACCCCTTTTTGATTAGGATCCCTGATAGGAGTACTGCCCTATTGGCACCCCTGGCGGTATTATTTATACCTTAATTATTGCTGCTTATGCTGCTGTTTTAGTTTATTGCTATTACGTGGTGGGGGCCCATCTCATCTTACTTTGGGGCCCTATGAATTTTAGTTGCCTGTACACGCACTTATTCACAGAACGGGACTCTAAGCAAGTGACTGATATACAGGTGTGAAGTTCTAGGGCCTCTGCTGAACACATCCTTTAACCCACAGGTGTCAAACTGCGGCCCTCCAGCTGTTGGGAAACTACAACTCCCATCATGCATTTGTATAATCTATAACAGGGGGAATGATGGGAGTTGTAGTTTCCCAACAGCTGGAGGGCCGCAGTTTGACACCACTGCTTTAACCCCATGTTTGTTTTTTCCTTGCCGCCTTGTAAAATGCCATAGCTTTTATATTCTTCTTTCCACATAGACATATGAGGGCTTTTAATTTGCAGGACAAAATGTACTTTCTAATGTTGTCATTCATTGTACCACAGAATATACTGGGAAACCGGCAAAAGAATTCTAAGTGGGGTAAAATTTAAAAAAAACGTACTTGCACCATGTTTGAGGGGGTTTTGTTTCAACAGCATTCAATCTTCGGTATAAATTATGTATTATCTGTACTCTGCAGGTTGATACAAATCTGGCAATACCAAACATGTACAGTTTTCGTTGTGTTCTGGTGCCGTAAAAACACATTATTCTCCCATTATACAAGTCACTGGTCAGACCACACATGGAATATTGTGTACAGTTTTGGGCACCAGTGCACAGGAAAGTCATTGTAGAGCTTGATCAGGTACAAAGGCGGCAACAAAAATAATACAAGGACTGGGTGGACTGCAATACCCAGAAAGATTAGCAAGATTAGGGTTATTTAGTTTAGAGAAAAGACGGCTTCGGGGGGACATAATAAATGTTTAAATATAACAGGGGTTAATATAGGGCTCTCTCCCAAGATCTATTTATACCCAGGGCTGTATGTAGAACAAGGGGGCATTATTCTGACTCCAATACGCTGACAGCAAGTGTGAAGTTCATCAGGCCCATGTGGTAATGGAAGTCTGTATTAAACTGTAAACTTACTTCAGTAAACTTGTCAGACAGGGACAACTCGACTGCTCCGGCGTATGAAGAACCAACAGGAGTTTACTCCAGGCTGAATCTTGTAGTTTACACCAAAAGTGGTAGGTGAAAAGATGATAACTTTACAGAGTTGGTGCACAGAATGAAGCTACATTGCTTTAGTCAGACAGAAAGATGGAAAATGCTAGAAGGAGGGAGGAGCTGAATACCTCAGAGCACACATACAGGAAGACGAGAGGGACAAACTTAAGAACAATGTAAAGCAGTAATAGAAATTACAATACTGAATATGAACCATGAAGTCATGGGACATGACACTCCCCGTCTGAAATCTTTAGATTTCACTATAATACAATATAACAAATGTTCTCTGAACCTATAAGAAAGAGAAAAAACATGCAAAAATTATTTAACAGTTTTTAAAGTCTAGAATAAAAAACCTGCAAAATCCAAAAAAAACTTCTTGCACACCAACCCCATAGTACATGTTATAGGAATGGTCCAGCTGACAGTTCCTGATAGTAGACTTCCTTCTTCAGGTGTCAGCTTCCTTTAGCCGCCTTAACCGCCACTTTGTGAGTCTTTCCATCGTGAGAAACGCTGAAAGCGGTATGTCTTGATCCTTAGCTTAGGAACCACTGTGGTATAGAGCGTAGAACTTGTCGGCCTAATTTCCTTGTCAGATTCAGGTTCCACCAAATCGTAACAGGCATCAGTAGGTAGTGAGTCCTGAAACAAGAAACTTGGAGGGGTCACCCACATGTGATCAATGAGACCTAAGGCAGGGGCACATCTTGTTCTGCGGTCAGCTGGGAGGTAGAAGAGTTTATATCTTCAGCAATTTTT